>CAUYLG010012311.1:0-45903 GCA_963573385.1 Cacajao melanocephalus | reverse complement strand
TATTTTGTTGATCTTTTCAAAAACCAGCTCCTGAATTTATTGATTTTTTTGAAGGGTTTTTTCTGTCTCTATCTCCTTCAGCTCTGCTCTGATCTTAGTTATTTCTTATCTTCTGCTAGTTTTTGAATTTGTTTGTTCTTGCTTCTCTAGTTATTTTAGTTGTGATGTTAGGAAATTAAAGTAAAAATAATTTCAATAATATTTAAAGTATAAAATACATGAATTAAAAGAACAGAAAATAAAATATATATTTATACTGAGACAGATAAAGTTTGAATTTCCCAATTACAATTACCGTTTAGTGTGACAGATTGTCCATTCCATAACTTTGTACTTTATATTAATCTGTATATTGCCAATTTTCTGGGTAAGAAGAACTGAAAGAGCTCTTTTTAAAATCAAATATCTAAGTGAATGACTATTGTTTCTGTCATGCTGAGCAACTAATAGTCAAAGGAAAACCTCTTATGTAGTCACCTCATTTCTTAGCTTTCTCCTTGGGCTTAGTTTTATAACTGTATAAGGTAAGTGCAGTTACAGAGAACCTTAGTGCTAAGAGGACAGTCTCTGATTAGCTGCCTTAAGGGACTCTAGTGGCTTACATATTTAAGCACAATAGGAATATCAAAAATTTTTAAATTTTTAAATAATAGTGTTATGACTAGCCTTAAAAATTCTCTTGACTAAATTACAGCACAAAAATCTGACTTAAAATAGTTAAGATTTCTGATACATTCAAACTGCCTGTTTTGGATTCCATGCAGGATTAACAATGAAGGTTGCTCCATTTTGTATTCTAATAGTTAAAATTCCTAATCAGGGAATTCCTGATCAGGGAATTGCTATGTCAGAGTCCTAGCATTGGAAAGTGGTTGACTCATGGGTTGGTAAGAAGAATTTACAGGCAACAGTATGAATTTAAATATGAAAGTTTCATTGGATAGAAAGAATGCTGCAGAAGAGTACAGGAGACAGCCTCAGCAAGAAAGGACTGACTATGCCAGATGGATTTTCCTTAGGTGCATTTATGGGCATTCAAGTGGGAGCTTAAGGGAAATTTGGACCATACTAGCCACGTAAGTCATAATAAATTACCACATTTGTAGGCAATTTGGTGCCTTAATGTCAGCAAGGGTTGCACAATGAGTTTTGGCATGCATGCACTCTAGAGATTTATAGAAATTCTAGTTACTTATAAATGTTTTAGAAAGAGGCATGGAACTAGATGCTGTCTTTAGATAATAGGGACGTCTAATTAATTCTTAATTCCTCAGATGAGGAGTTTTGTCTCCAGATGGCCTCTTGATGGTCACCAGGTGATCCTTGCTCTCCTGAGGAATCAGTCCCTTTTGGTTTGATATGTGTATGACTTTGCAACTTATTGATCTTCTTCCCATCCGTGGATAGCTTTTGATTTCTTGTCTCCTGTCTGTGGCAGCACACAGGGATTTGGGGCCTTTGTGTGTAGACAGTCAACTGGGAAACTGAAACTCTAGAGAATGTGGCTGGATAGAAATGTGAGTTGTACTGTATTTGTGGCTAGTGAAACTTTCTTTTCTTTGAGCTATCTTTGGACTGGTTCTAGATCTTGTGAGGGCCACCTTGAACCTTTTAGAGATGAGTTGTGCATCCTTGCTTAAGTCATAATCTTGGTTAAAGCTATTGTTTTCACTTGGGAGAATATGTTTGGTAAATAAGTTCAAAATACAGAAATAAGAGCTGTTTGAACTAGTTAAAATATGATAATAGGAAAACGAAAAGGATATTTATATAAATATATACAAATTATGTGTGTGTGTTTGTGTGTGTGTGTGTGTGTGTGTGTGTGTGTGTGTGTAAATATATATAAAAGGCTTTTATGCTTTTTCACTTTTTGGATTTTGTTTGGAGAATTTTTTTCAGTTAACAGAAATCATTTTTTTTTAATTATGTGCTTGGTCCCTCTATGTGCTTCTATTCATCCCTAACACTCTTACAGCCACCCGGGGAGTTCACCTTGCCCACTGCCTAGACAGAGCTGACATAACAAGACAGGTGAATTGCAATACAGAAAGAGTAATTCATGCACAGCCAGCTGTGCAGGATACCAGAGTTATATTATTACTCAAATCAGTCTTCCTGTCTCCCCAGGCATTTGGGGATTGGAGTTTTAAGGATAATTTGGTGTGTTGGGTGGGGGTTTGCGGGCAGTGGGTTGGGAATACTAATTGGTTGGGTTGAAGATGAAATCACAGGAAGTTGAAGTTGTCCTCTAGCATTGGGTCAATTCCTGGGTGGGAGCCACAAGATCAGATGAGCCAGTTTATTGATCTGGGTGGTGCCAGCTGATTCATCAAGTGCGGAGTCTACAAAATATCTCAAGCACTGATCTTAGGTTTTACAGTAGTTATGTTATCCACAGGAGCAATGTGGGGAGGGTCAGAATCTTGTAGCTTCCAGCTGCATGACTCCTAACCCACAATTTCTAATTTTGTGGCTGATTTGTTAGTCTTACAAAGGCAATCTAGACCCCAGGAAAGACAAGGATTTGTTTTGGGAAAGGGCTGTTATCATTTTTGTTTCAGACTATATACTAAACTAAGTTTCTCCCAAAGTTAGTTCTGCCTACAACAGGAGTGAACAAGGACAGCTTAGAGGTTAGAAGCAAGATGGAGCTGATTAGGTCAGATCTCTTTCACTGCCTTAGTTACAATTTTCAGTGGTGGTTTCAGTCCCTCCCTTTGGGTTTTATAACACCTTATTCTTATTGTGTGGTCTATGAAGATGGGAAAAGGCTGACCACAGCTCTGGCTTTATCCTTCTGGCAGGGGCCATAGTGGGAATAGGAGATGACCCAAGGTGAAAAGAGTGGAACTGCTTTCCCAGATGTCTGAGCCTACTCAGTGTAGGCTGGACTGGGGTTCCAAGGGTTGCATGACAAAGGCTTTAGTATTCTCATCTATAGTTTTATTACAGCATTTAAGCAAGTAGTATACTATAAGGTAAATAAAGAGTCTTATAAGAAGGAGTACAATTCCCAGTTTTAAAAATACGAATTTGAAAGCATTAGTTTGGGGACTTGTAGGCCACAAAGAATTTAAGATTTAGTTCAAATTGCAGAAAATAATAAAACTCAAGAACAGACAACAGATGTACTATAGTTTTTGAAATATAATTTTCTCCCTTAGTACCCATTTTTATTGCAGATACATCATAATAGGACAAATTTACTTGTAAAATAAGTTATAGTTTTATTATGCTTGAGCTGATTATTTGCATAAAGTGCAGTAGGAATAGTTTTTTGCCATATAGGCTTTGTTTTTAAATAGGCTTTGTTTTTAAATTGACTTTGCTGAAACTTGCTTCTGTAAGAAATCTCAGATTGTACTTTTTAAAGCCTTGAAGCCCAGCAACAGATTTATATTTGCCTACTAATACCAGTATGAGTTGGGTGAGTTTTCCTTCTCTTAAGGTTCCCAAGATAACTTGCGGTTCCTGGGCCTGTCAGAAAGTGGCATTCTTTACTTACCACCAGTCACAAACCCTGAACAGGGACTGTATACACAAGGTATGAGGCCAGCTTTCCCAAGGGACTTTTATTTGCTCTATAAGTCAACCTTGATACTTTAAAGAAAGTATGCCATTCCAGTCAAAAACTTAGTAAAATAACCAGTTTCTCCAATTGTGCCTTGTTATAAAAGAAAACAGATTCTTACTGTACTCATGCAAACAACTGTACTGCCATAAGTTGAGAATACTCACAAATAGTTTTTATATTAGGGAGAAATCACATAGAGAGAAAGCAGTATGTTCCACGTTTTCCTCCCAAGAGTATACTTTACTCAATTGCTAAAAAAAAGAAAAAAGTTTTCTTGCCTCTGAAAAACAAAAGGATTAGCAATATTTAACACATCAGCTCTCCTTGAGAGTCCTAGAAGTTTGTTTTTGTCCTCTATTCCAATAGCACAATTTCTAAGGTTATCAGAGACCTGCACTCAAGAGTACCCATCAGAGTCCTATACCTGATTATAAATTGCATTCTGAAAAGGATCAAAACAAGACGGCAATTGTCCACAGATGACAAAAGTCTCAGGACAGCCATAATTAAAGATGCGATCAACAAGAAAATATGGCATCTCTGTGACACACAACAATTTCACATTAACAATTATAGTTTTCACTAACATATATTGAGATATATCAAAATTATAGGAATCTTATATAATTTCATAACACATACCAATACATATTTGTATAACTATAACCCAAAGAAAGTAGAATAACAGTTTATATTTGACAATACTTTCTTCATGATTTTAATACATCAAATAAGCCAAATATGTCCTTGTTGGACTTAAGGGTACCTAATTTTTTCTTTAACTTAGAATTTGATCTTAGAAGGTTTGTCAAATATTAAAGGTTTAAAACACTGGATATCATAAAACAGAATCACAGGTTATTCATTTAGCTGAAATGTTCAATTTTTGGAAAAACTAAATAATACACCTTCAGCTTTAGCCAATATGTTTATACACAGAATTTCTTTTATAAGATTAATCTTTCACAAACCTTTCATAACTTGCTTGAACCTTTAGCTATATTCTATCTAACTTAAAAAAATGCAATTCTTTAATCCTCAAAACTAGGCAAAAACCAAATTCCCATGCCTTTTTATAATCGTTTACCAAAAACACATTCTACGTTCCTTACACACCTGGCATGTAAAATTGTTTCCCCAGTAGTCTTACTTACATGTTACAATGTTACTTTTAGCAACTTTTATTTTTAGTCAAAATCTGGCAAGTAAGCAATTTTATTTATGTACCAGGTGTGGAGCCTAGAACTCCAGAGAAAGGGACAGATAAAGTTTAACTTTTTCTAGCATAGCTAGGGAACAAGGCTAACGCCACATATCTGCAGGCCTTAACTCAAAATCAAGGAAGCAGTTTATGACATTAAAGCATTTAGCAAATCTAATCTCTGACTTACTTTAAATGTCTAAATTTGTCAACTGTCTAAATATTGTCAAATGTCTACATTTTATAGACATTTTTATTTTATCAATAATCTTTAAAACCATTTTTATTTCCCAGATTGCTAAAGTTATGTAAACTGAAAGGCGTAAAAGTTTCTATTTTTTCTGACAGAACATTTAAGCACTTATTATTTTATAAGCCAATTAAACAGAGCATTTTCCTAAACAAACATCACACACAACACATAAAAATACACAGACAGAAGAAGATCCAGTAGTTGTAAGATTTTTCATTTGCTGGTTTCTTAACTGGATTCCTGGCTTCATGGTGGAGTCCTTCAAGGAACAGGGCCAGGAAAACATGCAATATCTAGGGCCCAATAAGCAGACACAGCTGAAAGGCAAAAACAGATCCCCAAAATTAAGGGTTCCATTTTTATACAGGATCTTGGATTCTCCCCCCAAAAAAGACAGAAATGCTATGGGAGAAGACAGCACAATGCTTTTCCCATGCATTTCATTGCATGGCAACCTGAAGCCAATCAGCCTGTTTTGTAATCAGCCCATCCCCCAATGGAGTTTCACCTCTCATTTGGGGGTGGGGATGTTTCCATACCTTCCACGTGGTCAAAAGCATGCTTCTCTGATCCAAGCATGCAAAGAGCCAAGTATCCCTCCATAACTGCCATTAGCCATTCCTTAAAATATATTTCCTATCTAGTTATAACACACCAAGGCTAAAAGCTCTCTCGTAGTGCAAAGTAATTTCTACCCCCAAAAGTCAAAACTGTCAGTAACATAATGTAAAACAGAACACAGGCTTAGATTTTGAAAGAGATCTATCATCCTTTAAATCTTGAAGTTCCATGAGGAAAACAGAGGTTTTTTTTTAGAATGAGGTCTGTGGTACCTCCTGTTTTTCCCCAGGAGTCCCAGGCTATTAGAAATTATCTTAGATTCTCTTATGTGGGCATCAAAAGAGACAAGAAGTCAAAACAATTCCGTTGACTAAAAAGAAAAAACTCTTATTTTTTCCTTCAGAAAAATAGATTCAAGAAAAGAAAAAATAATAATAAAGTTATTTTAAATAAATGCATAGCTTGGATACCTGCTTTTAATTAAGCTGACTTTTAACAAAATCTCTTATTACCAGACTCTAGCCAGGAGAAACAGCCAATATTTGTGTTTTTTGAACTTTATGAAAGGTAACCTCTCATGTGAAATTAGTAAGTCTAAACTAAGGTTATGATTCAACCATGGACACATAAGGTGTTTCAATGAGATGGTAAGCAGTTTTTAAAAAAATTTAGAATCTCACCAAAGGTAGCTAAGAGAAACAAAAATTCAACACAGGAAATCAGAAGTAACATGGGGGAAGCAAACTCAGTATATGGCAAAGTTACACAAGCAACAAACCAGCAAAGACTCATTCCTAAGCTGGAAACTGAATAGGCAATCAAGAGATTGGCAGTCTAAGTAGGGGAGAGAAACTATTTGAAAACTTGCAAATAAAGAATCTTACAAAGCTATAAGATCTGCTTCTGTTTGTGTATCTGTATATGTGTCATGCTTCATTACCAAATTATATGAAAAAGCTCTAATCTACTGGCTTAAAAAAGAGTAAGAGCTTAAATGTTTTATCAGAAAAAAAATGGGCTGGGCACAGCAGCCCGCACCTGTAATCCTAGCATTCTGGGAGGCCGACGTGGGCAGATCACCTGAGGTTAGGAGTTTGAGACCATCCGAGCCAACATGGTGAAACCCGATCTCTAGTAAAAATACAAAAATTAGCTGGGTGTGGTGGCAGACACCTGTAATCACAGCTACTCAGGAAGCTGAGGCCGGAGAATCACTTGAACCTGGGAGATGGAGGTTGCAGTGAGCCAAGATTGTGCCACTGCATCCAGCCTGGGTGACAGAGCAAGACTCCATCTCAAAAAAAAAAAAAAAGAATAGAAAAAAATGAGAGCTAGCTCAAATGCCTTTTAGTTTACATGGCTTTAGTAATCTTTGGTAAATAAAACTACTTTGAAGATTCTTTTTCGTAATTTAAAATCTTCAAGTCATGTTAAATTAAACACTCCTAGGTTTATCATTGGGCATTAGGGTTACTAAGAGTTATAATATCAGTTAATATAGTAATTAAAACTACCAGATAGAAGAGAAACAATTCTACATACCTGTTATTTAAAAAGTAAGATGTGTTTTTGGTAAAGGTTATCAAAAACATGAGGATGTGGTTTTTGCTAAAGGAAAAGTAATTTTGCCTAGTTTAGAGGCCATTTAAAAGTTGCTTCAAAATGAAGGGAAAATATATAGATAAAACTAAATGGATAGAAAAGATAAAAAGGTGGGGAATAAGGAAATTTTGATTTCTGGGTGGCTACATTGTTACCCATAGTAAGGAGCTGCAGCTCTGCTGCATTCAGTTACTGAAGGTAAAAAGTACCAGTGGGATTTAGAGATGGATTAAACTCCTAGGGAGTTGGTTCTCTGGATGCATAAAGAAATGCAAACTAATAAGGAAAAAGTAAAATATTTAATCCCTTAGTTAGTATTATCTATAATAGCTCAAATGAAAGTAAAAGAGAGTGCTGGGTTGGACCTTGAGGCTGGACCAAGCTCAAATGTGGATCTGTCTGAGCACAGGCCACTAGTCTTAAAGTCACTCACAAAGGAGAAAATTGTGCCAGGGCAACAGAAAGTACCTCTGAAATCAGTGGTCACCAAAAGGGTAGTCAGTGTGGGGAGGGGCAAAACCAATTTACTGTTGAAACTAGAGGGTATTGTGTGAAGGAATTGTTTCCTTTTGTAGATTGGTATCAGCTTCCTGATGAACCACTGCTAAAATAGATTGTAAGAGTAAATAGATTTAGGACTAGTGTTTTTTATTTTAAATGCTGCAGAGTGGAGAAACATGTTTGGGTTGATTCAGAAACCACAGCACACTATTAAACAATTGAAAAATGAATCCCAAATTTTGGACTTACCTCTTTCTCCTGGCTGGCTTGCCAAAATATGTCACTGGTGGAGATGTCCATGTTCCTGGCATCTTGAACAAAGAATTGGGCAAAATGCACAAACAAAGCAAGGAAGGAATGAAGGGATTTATTGAAAATGAAAGTATACTCCACAGGTGGGAGTGGGCCCAAGCATAGGGGCTCAAGGGCCCTGTTACAGAGTTTTCGGGAATGTAAATACTCTCTAGCTGGGGTATGTTCTATGTAACAAAGAGGATGAAGTCAAGCCACGAAGTCATTTACTTGGCCTACACCCTGTGGAGAGAATATTTTCTGTCATGGCTGAAATGTGAATTGACCTTGTGTTTCCTGCCTCCAGACCCTATTTTCTTGTCTCAATTTGAATAATAATAAAACTCTGGTCTTCCGTATAACCAACTCTGTGTGAATTACTTTTTCTGTATTACAATTCCTGTCTTGGTAAATCGGCTCTGTCTAGGCAGCAAGCAAGGTGAACCTGTTGGGCAGTTACAAATCCACAGGGTATACAGCAGAAGCAGAAGTGCCAGTTTCTGGCTTTTGGCCAGAGGCTATGCTTTTGAGCCTGTCAAAACGGCCACCCTGCCGGCTGCAACCCTTTGTGAAAAATAAAGTCCTCTTTTCCAAATTTATGAGCCTTATTATTCTTCATTTGACAATACATCATGAAGCAATCATAGAAACAGCCATTATCTTTTAATTCTGTCTGCACTACATGGTTTGACTTAAAATCTTCCATATCTAGGGATGTTGTTTCATGGCAAAATGTTTTCTTAAATTGGAACAATTATTTTACATTTTACAGTTGACCACATTAAAGAGATAGTTTAACCATACCTGAACCTAATTTCTAAAACTACGAATGCAGTGAGGCATTACTAACTTATGAGGCAGATGAGGCTGAAGGGTAGCAGAGTATGCTGCAGATGAGGCTGAAGGGTAGCAGATAGTGCCATCCCAAAACATGCAACTTTAGCATATTGGTTATTTTGAGCTGAAGACAATTGGGAAGAAATAGATAAACAAAAAACTAAAAGAAGGATATAAATTTGTAATGATGTCCCCTCTTGCTCTCTACCAGAAAGGACAGAAGTTAACCACTAGAGATAACTCTAGACCCTAATCAGTCTAGAGGTGGAACAGAGGGATCTACATAACAAAACTTGCTAAAAGAACCGTTATCTTCCATTAGCTATCCCATACAATTACCTTCCCATTATTTGCCACCTCTAGAAGCTCAAAGTTCTTTTCCTTTGTCTTGTCACTTCTTTACAAATGTTAACCATCTTTAGTTAAGATGCTATATTACCCTACTTCTTTTTTCTTTTATTTTAGGTTCTTTAGTTGAGATACTATATGACCCTATGTCCTTTTTTTTTAAATTTTATTTTAGGTTCTTTAGTTAAGACACTATATGACCCTACTTCTTTTTTTTTTTTTTTTTTTTACTTTTATTTTAGTTTGTTTATTTAATATGAAATATGACTTTTTTTTTTTTTTAACTTTAGTTAAGATGCTATATGACCCTACTTCTTTTTTTTTTTTTTTTACTTTCATTTTAGGTTCAGGGATGCATGTACAGGTTTGTTATAAAGGTAAACTTGAGACGTAGGGATTTGTTGTACAGATTCTTTCATCACCCAGATACTAAACCTAGTACCCAATATAATTTTTTCTGCTCCTTTCCCTCCTCCTACCCTCCACCTTCAAGTAGGTCCCAGTGTCTGTTGTTTCTTTCTTTGTGCCTATGAGTTCTCATCATTTAGCTACTACTTATTAAGTGAGAACATGCAGTCTTTGATTTTCTGCTCCTGCATTAATTTTCTAAGGATACTGGGCTCCAGCTTCGCCCATGTTCCCATAAAAACTTTTTATGGCTGCATAGTGTTCCATGGTATATATGTACCACATATTCTTTATCCAATCTGTCATTGATACCATTTAGGTTGGTTCTGTGTCTTTGCTATTACGAATAGTGCTGTAATGAACATTTGCATACATGAGTCTTTACGGTAGAATGATTTATATTCCTTTGGGTATACACCCAATAATGGAATTGCTGGGTATTTCTGTCTTTAACTATTTGAGGAATCACTACACTGCTTTCCACAGTGGTTGAACTAATTTGCCCTCCCACCAATAGTGTATAAGTGTTTCCTTTTTGCTGCAACCTCACCAGCATCTGTTATTTTTTGACTTTTTAGTAATATCCATTCTGACTGGTGTCAGATGTTATCTCATTGTGGTTTTGATTTGCGTTTCTCTAATGATCAGTAATATTGAGCTTTTTTTTCATATGCTTATTGGCCACATGTATGTTTTCTTTTGAAAAAGTATCTGTTCATGTCATTTGCCTACTTTTTAATGGGTTTTTTTTTCTTGTAAATTTTTTTAAGTTCTTTATCAATGCTGGACATTAGACCTTTGTCAGATGCATAATTTGCAAAACGTTTTTCCCATTCAGTAGGTTGTCTGTTTACTCTGTTGATAGTTTCTTTTGCTGTGCAGAAGCTCTTAAGTTAATTAGATCTCTCATCAATTTTTGCTTTTGTTGCAATTGCTTTTAGCAACTTTGTCATAAAATCTTTGTCATTTCTATGTCCAGAATGGTATTACCTAGGTGGTCTTCCAGAGTTTTTATGGTTTTGGGTTTTACATTTAAGTCTGTAATCCATCTTGAGTTGACTTTTGTATGTGGTGTAAGGAAGGGTTGGTTTGAGTCTTCTGCATATGGCTAGCCAGTTATCCCAGTATCATTTATTGAATAGGGAGTCATTTCCCCATTGCTGGCTTTTGTCAGCTTTGTTGAAAATCAGATGGTTGTCAGTGTGTGGCCTTATTTCTGTGCTTTCTATTCTGTTTCATCAGTCTATGTCTCTTGTTTTTGTACCAGTACCATGCTGTTTTGGTTACAGTAGCCCTGTAGTATAGTTTGAAGTTGGGTAGGGCAAGGCTTCCTGCTTTGTTCTTTTTGCTTAGGATTTCCCTGTCTATTCAGGTTGTTTTTTTTGGTTTCATACAAACTTTAAAGTAATTTTTACTAGTTCTGTGAAGAATGTCATTTGTAGTTTGATAGAAATATGTAATCTGTAAATTGCTTTGGTCAGTATGGCCATTTTAGTGATTGATTCTTTCTATCCATCAGCATAGAATGCTTTTCCACTTGCTTGCGTCCTTTCTGATTTCTTTGAGAAGTATTTCATAATTCTCATTGTAGAGATCTTTCAGCTTCCTGGTTAGATGTATTCCTAGGTATTTTATTCTTTTTGTGGCAATTGTGAATGTGATTGTGTTTCTGACAACTCAGTGGCTTGCCTATTGTTGGTATATAGGAATGCTAGTGATTTTTGTATGTTGGTTTTGTATCCTGAAACTTTGCTGCTGTTCTTTATCAGCTTAAGAAGTTTTGGGCCAAGACTATGGTTTTCTAGACATAGATTCCTGTTGTCTGCAAATAGAGATAGTTTGACTTTCTCTCTTCCTATTTGGATGCCCTTTATTTCTTTCTTTTGCCTGCTTGCTCTGGCCAGGACTTCCAGTACTATGTTGAATAGGAGTGGTAAAAAAGGGCATCGTTGTCTTGTGCCAGTTTTCAAGGGGAATGCTTCCAGCTTTTCCCCATTCAGTTTGATATTCTCTGTGGGTCTGTCATAAATGGTTCTTATTATTTTGAGATATGTTCCTTCAATGCCTAGTTTATTGAGAGTTTTTAACATGAAGGGATGTTGAATTTTGTCAAAAGCCTTTTCTGCATCTATTGAGATAATCATGTGGTTTTGACTTTATTATGTTTATGTGGTGAATCACATTTATTGATTTGTGTATGTTGAGCCAACCTTGGGTCCGCTTTTTGTCTTTATTCAGCCATTATATACTTTTTAATTGAGGAATTTAATTCATTTACACTTAAGTTTGCTATGGATAAATGAAGACTTACTCCTGCCATTTTGTTAATAGCTTTCTGGTTGTTTTGTATACCTTTTGTTTCTTCTTCCCTAATTGTATATCTTTGTGGTTTGGAGGTTTTCTATAGTAATAAAGTTTGATTAATTTTTTTTCTCACTTGTGTATCTGTTTTTTTTTTTTTTCTTTCTGATTACTTTGGGGCTTACATTTAAAAACTTGTATTTAGGCTAAGCACATTGGCTCACACCTCTAATCCTTGCACTGTTGGAGGCTGAGGCAGGAGGATTGCTTGGACCCAGGAGTTTTAGACCAGCCTAGGCAACATGGCAAGACCCCAACTCTACAAAAAGTAAAACAAATATGATTGGAGATAGTGGTGTGCATTTGTGGTCCCAGCTACTTGGGAGGCTGAGGCAGGAGGATTGATAGAGCCCAGGAGTTTGAGACTGCACTGAGCCATGTTCATGCCACTGAACCCCAAACTGGGTGGAAGAGTGAGACCCTGTCTCAAAAACAGCAACAACAAAAATTCTTATATTTATTATAGACTATTTTAAGCTGATAACAACTTAACTTTGGTCATATACAAATACTGTTTTATTTTACTCTCCCCACACAATATACAATTTTGTGGCCTTAATTTTTATGTGTTCTACTTGCAGCCATAATTATCATTGACCATTTTGACTTTTAACATTTATATTAGAGATTTGGAAGATTATATGCCACCATTACATTATTGGGTTATTCTGAGTTTAATAGTGAATTTACTAGCGCTGAATTTGATTTTGAGCTTATGCTTTTGTGTGTTTTCATCCTTTTACATCCAGTTTTAGCACTCCCATGAACTGGTCTAGTGGTGATGAATTCCCCCAGCTTGTGCTTGTCTGGGATACTTTATTTCTCTTTCTTTTCTGAAGGATAGCTTTTTTGGGCATAGTAGTCTTGGTTGACATGGGTTTTCTTTTCTTTTGGCACTTTAAATATATCATCTTACTCTCTCCTAGCCTTCAAGGCTTCTTCTGAGAAATCTGCTGATAGTGTTAATTCCCTTATATATAACTTGACCTTATATGTGACTTGATGCTTTTCTCTTGCTATCTTTAGAATTCTCTCTGTCTTTGACTTTTGACAGTTTAACCGTAATATGCCTTAGAGAACACTTTTTTGGGTTGACAATATATGTGGACTTTGAGCTTCCTGGATTTGAATGTTTATGTCTCTTCTAAGACTTGGGGAATTTTCATTTATTATTTCATTAAATAGGTTTTTCTATCAATTTTCCCATGTCTTTCCCTTCTTAAAAAAATCCCATAATTTGAATATTTGTTCACTTAATGGTGTCCCATAAGTTCTGTAGGCATTCTTTATCCTTTTTCTTTTTTTCAAAAGAAAGGGTTATTTCAAAGTCCTGTCTTCAAGTTCAGAAATTCTTTATTTCTGCTTAATCTAGTCTGTTGTTGAAGCTCTTGATTGTATTTTTGTTTTATTCATTGGATTCTGCAGCTCCAAGATTTCTGTTTGGTTTCTTTATTATTATTGTGTCTATCTTTTTGATTAATTCTTCTTTTACATCATGAATTATTTTCCTGATTTTGTTGAATCATCTCTCTGTATTCTCTTATATCTTCCTGAGTTTCCTGAAGATCATAGTTTTGAATTTCTTTTCAGGTATTTCACAGGTTTTCCTTTCTTTAGGGGTCTGTTACTTGAGAATTACATTGTTCATTTTGAGGATTCATGTTTCCTTTCCTCTTCATGATTCTTGTGTCCCTACATTTACATCTGCACAGCTGGTGGGGCAGTCTCCTCTTCCAGATTTATCAAGTAGCTTTCACAGGGAAAGATGTTCCTGTAGATGGGTCCTGGATGTCAGTTGGATAAGATGTTTGGCATTGGTTTGGGTAGGTTCAGTACTGTAGTCTTCATGTAATTTCTTTAGCTATAATCAATGTTAGCAGTTTCTGCATATGGCTCAGTGGTCTAGGCTTTGGGTGTTTACAGAGATGATGGCATAACTTTGCTATTCCTGGTGCCATTGGGGGTGGCAGTCTTCAGCCCTGAAAGAATGTGGATAAAGCAGATAGTGACTCCACCCATCATGGGAGCAGAGTTGCTGGGCACAGTGCCACCCAGTGGGCTATTTCTCAGGCCCTGAAGGGTCACAAAGTGCAGTGGCTTTGTTCACAGGGGTGGCCATATAGGAGACCTCCCTGCTGTGCAGGACCTTGGGGTGCAGGATGCTGCATAAATTTTGTCACCAGGATCACAACTATTCCCCTGCATCTAGCTTCTGAGTAGTCAGGGTCAAGGCATTGCTGCCACTTGTTTGAGCATGGTTGAATAACAATAAGGCCTCAGGGATGAGGACATATACTGGCTATTGGTCCCTGGAGCAGGACATACTCTAGCAGTGGCTCTGGTCTCAAGGTGGTATCATGGGTCACCAGAGCAACTTGGGTCACAGGGGGCACAATATCTGCTTATTCTCTGGAACAATTCAGCCATATGGTGTCTGGGAGACACCCTAAACTGCACTCAGAGCTTGTGTGAAGCACCCTAAACTGGGCTCAGGGAGCCACAACACTCACCTGTAGTAAGGACTGCAGATGTTTGCAACAGTGATTAGAGCTGCTAGAGATCTTCTGCCTACCTTTTCCCCAGCCTGAAAAGTCTCTCCTGGCTCTGAGCCAATCCCAGACAGGGAGATGAGGTCACAGAGTAGGGTGCTTAACTTCCCTCTCTATTCTGCCACCATGAGTGGCTGTGCTTCACAGGGTTTCCATCATTTTCTTGCTATATTCTCCTTTAGACACTCTAGTCAAATTGTGGTTATTTATTTGTTGCATTTTTTAAAATTTTTGTATTTGTTTTTGTTTTCTTGTTGGTGTCAGTGGGGAGACAAGAGTTAGGCCTCTCTAGTCAGCTATCTTGCTGACATCACTAGGGTGTTCTTGGTTTTTAAGTACATCTCTGATTCCCTGAATAAATTACCAGCTGCTCAGGAATGATTCTTCGGGTGCTACAAGGGGAAAAGATAAAGAGAATTTGAAAGTTATTTAACTTATTTCACTGTCTCCAGAAAGAGCTTTACCCAGATTTCTTCACACAAATAGACTTCTGAATTCCATGTATCCATCCAGCAATAAAGAGTATAGAGCTTTTGTTTTTAAGGTTATATGTTTTTATTTTTTCTCCTGATTAGAATGCAGTGCATGTTCATTGTAGAGATTTTGGAAAATAGAAAAAAAATACAAAGAAGAAAAAAATAATCTACAGTCTCATTTGCCCAGCAACAATTACTCCTAACAATTTGATGCATTTCTTTCTATTTCTTCACTCTCTCTGTCTTTATTTATTTATGTTTACACCCTTTACTTAATTTAGATGATAACCATACATATTTGTATTATGCTTTTTTCACCCTACATTGTATCATAACTATTTTCTCAGGCAAATAAATATTTTTTGAAACACCCCTAACAATGATTTGAGAATATTTTATTGAATGAATGTATCATACATAGTTTATTTCATCATTCTCTTGATAATTACCCTTTTATTCTAAACAAGTTTATTTTGTTATATTTTATGTTTCAGGATACATGTGTAGGTTTGTTACATAGGTAAATGTGTGTCATGGTGATTTGGTTCACCTATCAATCCATCACCTAAGTATTAAGCCCTGCAGGCATTAGCTATTTATCCTGATGCTCTCCCTCCCATTATCCCTGACGGGCCCCAGTGTGTGTTGTTCCCCTTTTTGTGCCCCTGTGTTCTCATTCTGAAGAAGTTTTTAAAAAAATTACCTTGCCTAAAATGTCACTGAACAAGTTTTAACATTACTTATAGTAGCTTCATATAGAAGCTAGATTAAAACTAAGACTTTTAATAAAGCATATGAAATATGCAATGCCCTGTGCTATATGCTATAAATCACATATTTTAAAAAAAAACTTTAAGCCCAGTTCTTTAGTCTAAAGAGATTTTAGGCTGGGTGCGGTGGCTCATGCCTGTAATCCTAGCACTTTGGGAGACTGAGGTGGGTGGATCTTTTGGGGCCAAGGGTTCAAGATTAGCCTGGACAAAATGGTGAAACCTTATCTCTACTAAAAATACAAAAATTAGTCAGGCGTGGTGGCAGGCCCCTGTCATCCCAGCTACTCGGGAGGCTGAAGCAGGAGAATCACTTGAACCCAGGAGGTGGAGGTTGCAGTGAGCTGAGATAGCACCACTGCACACCAGCCCAGGTAACAGAGTGAGACTCCATCTTAAAAAAAAAAGAAACAAAAAAAAGAGATTTTAGGTTTATTATTGTATGTTTTATTAAAAATTAACAGTACTATGTAGCTTAATACTTAAAACATGTAGCTTAAAACTTAATTAGTACTTAAAATTAATTATTTTAAAATTCTATTTATTTTACATTCTTTCTAATTTCTAAAACCATATGAGGCAACTTAGAATAAATAAACTGCTAAAATAAGAGTGAAGACCATTATGAGAAAAGGAAAAAGATAGGAGTCTAGTCATAGAGGGTAAAGAAAGGAAGGAAGAAGAGACCAATGAAACCAGAAAACCTAACTTAAAAACAACTACTGCAGTGAACTGAGAAATACACAGCTTTTTATTATCTAAAGGTCATTTCTTCAATTATCTATTTATTCTTTCAGTCCACAAATACTTATTGAGCACTTCCTGTGTGCCAGGTACTGGGTTAGGGGCTGGGAAACAATGATGACCAAAATAGACATGTTATTATACAACGTGTATTTTGCAAAGAGTGATCCTATCTCTGAAGGGTAGTCTCGTCAGTGGAAAATTCAGAGATCTTCTACAAATCTTCATTTCTCTTATCAATCCTAGAAGAAGCAATAGATACTATGTTAAGTGAAAGAATTCAGTATAAGGTTTAAAAATATCAATGTCAAGTTTTAAATAGAGATAATGAAGTCTGGATAATAAATATAAATTTATTGTTCAATAGATATATGAATGATTTATACATTCTTTGAAAATTCCACATGTATATTAATTGTATTAGCTAGTCTTTTGATAATAGTAATGCATTTGGCCATTTAAAAATATTTCATTTTTAAAATTATCTAAGAAATATAAGCACATTTCTAACATTTTGAAAATGAGAGAAAAAAGCTTCCCTTTAAGGCCTTGACCTGACCTAACGATTATTAACATTTACATCCCATTCTAGATTTTTAAATTGGCATACTTTACATACCATAATTATGCCTTACATAAAATTGTCATTAAATTGTTTTCACAAAGCATTATATCCTAAACATTTTTCATTATATATATTCTTCATGAGCATAATTTATTTAGCTATCTCATATTATTCTTTTTGTTGTTTCCAGTTTTTTTTTTCTTTTTTTTTTTTTTTTTTTAAAGACGGGGTTTCACCGTGTTGGTAAGGCGGGTCTTGAACTCCCAACCTCAGGTGATCCACCCACCTTGGCCTCCAGAGTGCTTGGATTACAGGCGTGAGCCACCACTCCCGGCCTCAGTTTTTTCTTCTTACAAATAACACCAGGGTGGACATTATCATCATATAAATATTTCTATGTTTTTAAACTCTGTTTGGAATAGCTCCCCAAGAAGGATTTTTTTTTAGTTTGGGGGCTGAGATGTATAAGTTTCGTAGGGCTGCCATAACAAAATACAACACACTGAGTGGCTTAAAATAACAGAAATTTATTCTCTCACAGTTCTGGAGGCTAGAAGTCTGGAATCAAGGTTTGGGTAGGGTTGGTTCCTTCTGGGGGCTCTGAGGAGGAGTTTGATCTGTGCCTCTCTCCTTGCTTCTGGTGGTTACCAAAAATCCTTGATGTTCCTTGGCTTGTAGATGCATCACACCAGTCTTTGTCTATGTCTCCACATAATGTTCTCTCTTTTGCGTCTTTACATGGTCTTATAAGGACATCAGTCACTGAATTTTGGGCTCACTCCAATCCATGACCTTATCTGAACCAATTATATCTGCAAAATCCTATTTCCAAATAACATCACTTTCACAGACATCAGTAGTTAGGATTCCAACATATCTTTTAGGGGACACAATTCAGCCAATAGTAGGTATCTAGTTATTGCTGACATATATTGTCAGAATTGCTCTCTAAAAGACTTGTACTTATTTGAAATATGCCAGAAGAGTATGAGAATGGTTTTGTGTGTTTTATGTTTAAAATAGTTATATTTTACTGGTGAAATGATCCAATGATCTTGTAGTTACTTCCCTCCTCTCAAGTAATATTTTGCAGCTGGGACTAACACTGCTAACAATATTCTCATAGTGAGATAATGTACAAGTTTTCACAGGCTATTCAGAGTGTGGGGAAAACTGGTAGAAAGGTACTGCATTACTTGAGTTCTTATAAGTTGCAAAGAACCTGTGTCAACCTAAGGAGAAAAGAGCTTCTTATAATATCATGCAGCAAATCTGGAACACTCAGGCACAGAAGTCTCTTGAAGACTGGTTCAAGAGAACTAGTTTTTCATTCTGGAAACCACTGCTGTTACTCAGACATCCAGAAGAACAGGCACAGCAAGCTCATTCAAGATATAGTGCTGCTGCAGTGGCTGCTAATTTTATTTTTCTCTAAGTAGCAGGTGTTTGCTGCCCTCTACTAGACTGCTCCGCCGTTGTGGGGACTCAGCTGCTTCTTGTTGGTGCTTTCATTACTTTCGCTGCTAACAATAATTAACCCTAATTTCCTTAAAGCTTTTGTTTACTCGTGGCTTCAACTCTATTATAGCTTCTATTTCCAGCCTTCTCTTTGTGTCTCTTGGCTTCTGTCCACACTGTTGGCTGCTGATACTGATGCTGAGTGCTCTACCTTCGAACTCCCCAAGAGAGTTGGCTCAGCCTAGATTGGGCCATACTTACTCCTGCTGAGCACAATGGTAGATTAACTAGAGCTGGTCATATGATAGGCCTCGTGGGCAAGGGATAGTCTATTGTGGGCTATTTTTTAATCTGGTGGCTCTTCCTGATGCAGTCAACTGTAACCATGGTGCTGGTCCCGTGTGAATACCTATGGCAACTCGGGCTAACAGATCTCTCTGAGTGAAGTGGCAAAAACTCTGAGGTTTTCCCAAGTGGGTCAATGCATCTGGAAGGCATTCGGCATGGTCTGTCTATTGCCAGCACTTGGCTCAATCCTGAGAAGACTTCCTGGAGGAGATGCTAATAGCATCTTGAAGGGCAGTAAGAATTGATTAAGGCAGAAGGAGAATACCAATCAGAGGTTACAGCTTGAATAAAGGCAGAGATACATGAAACACCATGGCATGTGTGGGAAACAAGTAGTTCAGTGTTACTAGAATATAAATGTTGAGGCAACCACAGTGTAGGATATGTAGAAACCAGTTTATGAAAGTTTGGGGTTTTGGTAAATGTAAGTCGCTGAAACGTTTTTGTTTTAAGTTGAGAAATAGAGTAACTTCTAAATCAAGTACAAAACATAGGCTTAAAAGGAGCAGAACTAGCAGCATATTAACTGGTTGGGAAGCTATCAAAATAGCCATAAAAGAGACAGTGAGAAAAGTGGCAAGAGAGATGGGGAACAAAGAACATATTTGAGGAATATGTGGAAGATAAACTGGCAAAACTTGATAAAAGAACTGCTTTAGAGAATGATTGTCCGAAATGAATTCAGAATGACTCCCAGGATTCTGGCATGGGCAGTGGATGAGTAGTGGCTCTTTAACTGAAGTTTAAGAACATAGGACAAAAGACAGCCTTGGAGGAAATGGTACAAATTCAGTTTGTACATGTTGATTTTCACATGTAAGTGCACACATTTGGATATATGCATTTAAGTTCAGGTGTCATTTCTTCAAAGAAGGTTTCTCTTTTTTCCCCCAAATTTATTGAAGTATAATTGACAAATAAAAATTGTATATGTTTATGGCATACAATGTGGTATTGTGATAAATGTACACACTCTAAAATGATTACCACAATCAAGCCAATTAACCTATTCAACAAAGAAACTTCTCTAACCAGATACAGGGTTCTCATCTCAGAGCACTCTACTATTCTATACTGTTCAGTTAATCACACAATGTGTTACTTACCTGAATTGTGATTGCATGATTTAAAGTAAGTAACTCCTTGTGTGATTAACTGTTCAATGTAATCTTCAGAAGAACAGATACTGCTATTTCCCTGGCCAGAGCCCCCTCCACACTAGGTGCTCAGAAAATAGCTACTGAATAAATGCTAGGTTTTTTCTCAATAATCTAAGAGTTAGTTATTATCCCACTTCTTACATATGTAGAGCTGGAAGTTCTGGAAAATAAAGTGCATTGTGTAAGGTCACAGAATAAGTGAGTGCAGGCTTGCCAGATTTCGCACTTTAAAATACAGGATGGCTAGTTAAAAGTGAAAAACAAATAACGAATGAAAATAAATAGCAAATGCTTCTCTAGTATAAGTATGTCCAAAATGTTGTATAGAATGTAGTTGTGTGGCTCTAAATAAGTAAGATTTGATTCAGAATCATGTTACCATTTAAGTCCAATTGTTTCTACTTTGCCACTAAGATAGAATGACATACCTATCCTGAAAGTCTTTGGGGAAATAATACCAGCCCTAATCCCTTCTTCATTAATACAAGTTTTTGTTTTATTTTGTTTCATGTTGTTTTCTTTTTAAATTCCTGCTTTGATGAAAAATAAGTCAGTTTATCCTGACTTAAAGCAGATATTTTTAAAGGTTGACATTTTCACATGATAGAAAACTTTGGGCAGAGAGATCTGATAAAACCTTGAGCCAGCAACTGATTCCAAAAGTTTTTGGGGGGTTTTTCAAGGATGCCTACCTCCAAATATAGAGGTAAACTAAAACTACTTTCTCCACTATCTGAGGCAGGAAAATGAGTTAAAGGACTCTTCCTGGGTAGAAATGCTCCCCACCCACTTCTGTGATATTTTGAGCCACTCAGGAACTGTGGCCCCTATCAGATGACTGTGTACGTCAAAGACAATGCTTTATAGTTTATGAGTTTCCTCACAGATGTTCTGAATTGTTCTGGAAACAAGATAACAATGTGGTTCTAGCAATTTTCATGAGCAATCTTTAGGGCTGTCCTGTGTGGTTAATTTGATCTGTGGAGCTACTGCGTTATGGGTAATTTTGAAACACAGGGTTTGCTTATCTGTATATCTGCCCAAGGTGACAATATTTAGGCACTGGTTCAAGTACCAAGCTTTGCTGGAGGGACTTAGAAAGGCTTTTTCTCTCTGTCTCTTGTATGTATGTATGTATTTATATGGAGACACAAGTAAGCTGTTTCCTAAAACATTAATAGTGATTTTCTTCTAAATGGTATGATTTGGAAATAATTTTTACTTTTTCTGTATATCTTTTTATATTTTTCTGAATTTTTGACATAAATAGTATTACTATGTCTGTAATAATAACAATAATAACTATTTTCTTTTTGAGAGAGAAACAGTTTCAGCCTTCCCTTCAGGAACCATAGTTATCTTTATATCTGAAACTCTTCTATTTATTTCTTCTTCCTATCCTTCACTTAGAAAGATAAAAGAGAGATAAGAATAGAATCTTCTAAAAGATTATTCAATAAAGAAGCAAAAATTAAAATGAAAATAAAAACAGCTCTTTAAAAAGTAAAATATAATACTGGTCAAAATCATCACAAAGAGAGTGTCCTTTGGTTTAAATTATAACCAGTGAAAACATGTAAGCTCAGTATTTGATGTACAGACTCTTCAGAGAAATTTGCAAGCAAATGTTCTCAAAGTTTGACATTTCCACATGGTAGAAAACATTTTGAATAGACAGCACCTGCTAGAACCTTGAGCCTCGGGCATGAAAACATATTACCATAGATGAGACAAAGCAATCATGATCATTTAGTTCCTAATGTTTGATTCTTACCCAACAATATAGGCCTATTTTTCAGGTTAATTTCTCCTCTCTACAGCACCCAAGCAGCTGCTATCATTTCTAAGAATTCCTGTCAAATAGTCTTTGAAACATATTTATCTATAGAAAACAAATAGAATACATAAGGCCTGGTGAAGTTCCAAAGAACAAACATTTCAACTTCAACTATATTTTAGGCTTTGTGTCCCCAGCCCATACTGGGGTATGCAAGTAGAGTCCCATAACAGTCACAGAAAATAGTATTTCTCTTGTGCTCCTCCCTGCTTTGCAGAAATTCCTCCCAGTTAATTGACAGGCCAGGCAAGGGCTCATGTGTGTTTGCTAACTCACTCTTTGGTTCTTGTTAGTACTTTCCATTTCTGTCCTCTTTGGCTCACTGTAGTGTTGCCTTGAAGCTGTGGATATTGTCAAGGCCCTGTTGCTTCCACCAAGCATTCAATGCTAGACAAAACACTCCTCTCCTGCTTTTCCTCTGGAAAGCATTGCCTTGGGTTTCTTAAGGTCTACAAAGTTTGGTAAAACAACTCTTAGTTTTTATTCACACTTTATTATAGCCCCTCCTGTCTGCTGCCCTTGAATTAAATCCATGGAGGTTGGACTGAAGGGCATTCTGAGTGGCAAACCCCTTGGTCTCTTCCCTCCCTTGGCCTTCCACTTTCATCCTTTGTTTTGTTTGTTTGTTGTTGTTATTGTTGTTAAAGACAGAGTCTCATTACATTGCCTCAGCTGATCTCCAACTCTGGGCCTCAAGTGATCCTCCCTCTTGCCTCAGTGTTGGGATTATAGGCATGAGCCCCCACACATGGGCTCATCCTTTGTTCTTGAACCAAACCAGATGATATGGAATCATGTATGTTTGGATGAGGTCTTCCCTTTAGGCAAATAAGCCCATTTTAGGTCACTCTGTTGGCCTTCAAGACATGCTCAGACAGGCTGAGCATGGTGGCTGACGCCTATAATCCCAGCACTTTGGAAGGCCAAGAAGGGTGGATCACCTGAGGTCAGGAGTTCAAGACCAGCCTGACCAACATGAAGAAACCCCATCTCTACTAAAAATAGAAAATTAGCCAGGCTTCATGGCGAATGCCTATAATCTCAGCTACTCAGGAGGCTGAGGCAGGAGAATCACTTGAACCCGGGAGGCAGAGGTTGCAGTGAGCTGAGACTGCACCACTGCACTCCAGCCTGGGAAGCAAGAGCAAAACTCCATCTCAAAAAAAAAGAAAGACACGCTCAGACATACCTGAATTTCAAGATAAATGTATCATAAGGCCTAATCCACTTGGCTTTACATGTATTTAGATTTTGTGTTCTAGGTATAACAAAATGCTTAATGGGATAGAGATGTAACAACTTCAGGCAGCACATGAAGCAGCTAACACTTCCCTGGCATAGGTGGGCACAAGTGATTGTCTTTTTCAAAATAGCCAATCACACGAACTCCACATAGTTATGCAAACAAAAGGTACACAGGCAACCATTACTCCAGCAGAAGGGTGAAACAGAATGTTAGCATGATATGACCATGAGACCTCTCCCAACAACTCTTGATGTACATAGCTGGTTGCTAGAGAAGAAGTAGGTAATTTTGGATAAATTTCTCCTGGCAGAGCAACGTCCTGGGAGAGCCTTTTTAAATTTGGTGTCATTAGACTCTTTCTGGTACATTGGGATGATTCTGGCTGAGACTTCCTTGAAGTTTGAAGGGATAACTGGACCCAGAGAGGAGCATGTTATGAGAGATGAGGAGCCTACTTTGATAGGTTTATGGGGCAAGAGGAGATCTATATCATGTAGCTAAGGCTGAACAGCCTTCTCATTGAGCCCCTCTGACCCTGACCTCAGCCTTTGAAATGTCTGTGAACATGTGAACCGGCCACCTCTTTCTAAGCCTATTTTGTCTTAGTCTATTTTGTGCCGCTGTAGCAGAATGCCTGAGACTGAGTAATTTTTAAAGTACTGTATTGCTCACAGTACTGGAAGTAAGAGTCCAAGATTAGAGAACCAGTAGGTTCAGGATCTGGAGAATGCCCAGTCTCTGCTTCCAAGGTGGCTGTATGAATGCTGCATCCTCCAGAGGAAAGGAACAGTGTCCTCACATGGCCATAGGCAGAGGAGCAAAAAGGAACTAACTCTCTGTCAAGCCCTTTTATAATGGCATTAATCTATTCCTGAGGGAAGAGCCCTCTTGACCTAAACACCTCCTAAAATGCTCCACCTCCCAACACTGTTGCATTGGAGATTAAGTGTCCAATACATGAATTATGGGGAATGCATTCAGATTGTAGTACTTCTTAAAGCCCAGTGTGGCAGTACCATGGCCTGAGCAGGGTCTGGAAAGCAAGAGCATCAGCTCAGCAGGAGACAATGTCTGTTGGCCTATGAGGGATCCATGGCAACAACCAAAGCAAGGGTCTCTGCTACTTTGTACTTGGAATCAAGACAGACTTTTTTGAACTGAGTTGTCACCTGACTTTCTTGGCAATTCACATGGGCTAGAGACTTGGGAAGTAGAAGCAGCTCAAAATTGAGTCATTAGACTTGCTGACAACTTGAAGATGAGGCTAAAACAATTAACTGCTAAAATTAGAGTACTATGACTACTTTTGAACTCCTACACTGATAAAGCCAATCATATGGGTTATATGAAGACAAAGAATGGGCTCACTCACCTTTAGTAGTTTTAAGATTATTTCCCACCATAATTTTGGACTCAACGGAGGTTGTAGATTCATATTTTTATCATTAATTTCTAAACTATTACATAATTCTGGGTTTTAGGAGTTAATATAGTTGTGTGCCTTCCCCTGGTCTCCTCAATAAACCAAACCCATCCATTTGGATCTTTGGAATTAGTCCAGATCATCTCCTCTTTGTCTGGTGTCACTCACCAGTTCTTGCCCTGTGATTCTTGGTTCTTTGATCTGAGTTCATCTTCAGACCTCTCCCTGTTTTCCTGGTCCACCTGTACTGATCATCTGTTCTGGGCTGGATTTTCTAGCCACACAGAGTACTCTTTTTCCAGCCAGGCCTTTGGTAAATGCCAAGCTTTTTTCTGCCTTCAGCAGCATCTGTGTTAGTGGAGGGGCATCTGCCGGAGCACTGGGACTCAGAAGCCAAAGTATTCATTCAGGCAACATGAATCCCTGCCTGTGGGCTAGTCTTTTTGAGCTATTTCAAACTCTGTTTGTTCACCTATGAAATGTGGATAGTGAACTATATGGTCCCACTATATGTTATGAATTAAGAAACAAACATTATTTTTGGTGCTGGGTAGTACTTGTAATAATATTGAGATATACAAACAAACAAAAAATGTTTCCTTCAAATCAAATGCGAATTTTTGCCCTACAGTATTTCTAGAGCATTCAGAGTTCTCAGTTTTTGACAGGACCATAATGATATGGAATTTTTAAAAAGTTAAACCTTTGAAAAAAATGGAAAACTTTAACCAGTTACATGGCATTATCGCGAACATTAGTACGTATTTTCCCTTCTGAACAGGGAAAGATGAAGGATGATTAGAGAGTTGATATAATGGAAAGACATGCTACAATCCTGGCATTAATATTATCTTAAAAGACTGGAGTTTTTATTCACATCAACTTGAAAATATAAGCAAAAGAAATGGAGAAATTTGCCCAAGACTTGGTCTTCCCACCTTTATTCAAATTATCCTCTTTATTACTTTCCATATCTTAACGAGGGAAAAACTGAAAGTAAGGGAGGTGTGCGTATCACAATGATTGCAGTCATATCTTCCATCACCAAAAATGAGAATGAGCAAGCAATTTGTTTTTCCATATTCAGAAATTTTTTTTGTTTTTTTTTGTTATTTTTCTTTTTTTCATATTCAGAAATTATATTTTTATAAGCTCAATTTTTAATGGCATTGAGATCGAAAGCAGTCAACAGACGCAAGGAAATTCACTGTGAAGGAAATGAAATTCCTTCTTAAATGACAAACCCAAGAAAGCATAGTGTAATAATTTGATCATATCAGGAATCCCCTGCCCATACTCAAAAACAATCTTTTTTCCTGGTAACACGTCTTTTTATTCAGGCAAAGAATCATCTCATACACACAATCATGAAGAGATTTTTTTAAAAATCAAATCTTAAGAGTCTTATTAAGTTGGGCTGTTTGTATCTTTCTTAGAGGCTCTTTTGACAAGAATTATCAAACTACAAAAACTTTCTAAGATTTCAAACCTGAAAAGATGAAAGAAAAAAAATATTTTTGGTTAGTCAGTAAACACAGGTCTACTTTTTATCTGTAGTGAAATCTCGATGAGTAAACTGAAAGGAAGATTGGGTTGGGGTTTATGCAAATATGGTTTCTTCCTCTCAGCTCCTCTACCCTGCCCTGTCTGCAGAGAGATGAACCTTTGCATTTCTGTATTTCAGTCCTTCATTTCCAGAGCATTGCTAATTCAGTACTGGGCAATTCTGGCATTTCACTGTATAAAGTCTTCAAGTGAGTGAACATGATCAAGGTTTCTTAGAGTCAGCCTGTAAAAGCAGTCTCCAAACTGAAAAATGTTTTAATACTTACTGGTCATTTTAACAGGAATCATTCGGGGGTAAGTGGCCATAACTATCAAGAAATATTTTTCAGGCACCCATTCACATATAAAACTGAACTCAGTAAAATAGTAAATAGTGTAGGCATAGTCCTAACACTAGGAGACACAGTTGATAGCAATAGTGATGATAATAGCAACTAACACTAAGCTGGTACTTACCATATGCCAGCCATTTACATTTTCATTTAATCTTTACGGCCACCTTCATAATTAGAATACTATGACCATTTTACAAACAAACAAACCATTAAGCCATTTGCCCAAGAAAACTATGTGAAGGTTTAGTGTGTAAGACTAGAGACACCTTCTCCCTCACCTGTCTGCTTGATTTTAACGATGTAAGTGCATGGGGTCCTTGGATGGAGGGCAAAATTCCCAATAGAAAATTTTCTATTGGGAATTTAATCATTTTCTTATTGATTTTACTGATGGAGACAGTAATAAGAGAAAGTAATAGAATCTGTGCTCTAGATGGTCCAGAACACAGTCTCCTGGAATAGCTCTCTAGAAGTGTGAGGAGGAAGCAGATACTAAAGGAATCATAAAATATCTATATAGTTGGGTTGTTTTATTTGGAGGACAGATAGAAATATATCCCAGTTAAAAATTCAAGCAAGGCAAATAGTATAAGCATATGTAAGAGTCCAATCAGAGAAGATTGCTATTAATGGTTTATGTGTATTCTAGATTTTTCCCACATATTAATATATAATTATTTTTAAATGGGATTATAAAATACATATATACATTTCTTATAATATGCCATATACTTTTTTCCCATGACTCCTTAGTATCTCATTGTGTGGCTATACCATAATTTATTAAATATTTCTACTGACTTGGACATTACATTTGTTTTCAAGTTTCAATTATTACAAATACTCTACAATAAATATTTTATGCATACATTTTTTCAATGTGTGAAATAAATCCCTAGAATTGGAATCATCAGATTTTTTAAAAGGCACATTAAAAATTGTAGTGGTTATTGTCAAATGCCCTACAAAAAGGTTGTACCATTTTACATTTCCACCATAATGCACAAGAGCATCTGTTCTCCTACACCTTTCTCAACAATGGATATTGATGTTTTTAACAATTGCTGATATGATGGGCAAAAATTGTATCTTGTTATTTTGATTTGAATATTTTTATTTTTTATTTTTTATTTATTTTTTTGAGACAGGGTCTCACTCTGCTGCCTAAGTTGGAGTGCAGTAGTGTGATCACGGCTTGCTATAGCCTCAAACTCCTGGGTTCAAGCCATCCTCCTACCTCAGCCTTCTGAGTAGCTGGGACTACAGGAGGACTCCACCATTTTAGATTTTTTTTGTAGAGATAGGGTCTCACTTTGTTGCCCATGAAGTTTTTTCATTGTTAGGGAGTTAAAATGTCTTTTTATATGTTTATTTGGAACTTTGTCTATGAATTCTTAAATCTGTCTTCTTCTATTGGGAATTTAATCATTTTCTTATTGATTTTACTGATTTTTCTTGGATATTAGCGATAGTTGAGCATTTGCCTAATATACATATTTAAAATTTTTTTTACTTAATTTGTCTTTAGGCTTCCTTCTCTTCTTCCTCCTCCTCCCTTTCCTTCCCCTCTCTCTCTCTTTCTGTCTCTTTTGCTATTTATATTTTTAAATTTTTACATAAAATGTTCTTTACAGATTTTGGACTTCATATATTAGAAAGACATTTTATCTCCCAAGAGTATGCAAATAGCAACTCATGGCTTTCTTCTGGTACTTGAATGATTTTTTTTCATATTTACATATTTGATCTAACTTGCATTCATTCCAAAGAAGCTAGAAATCCAGGTTTTTACATGAAATCTTCTGTTTGGAAATGTCTGCTTTTTAAATATAATTTTAAAGAATAAGCCAAATAAAATAAATGTGATGGTCAGATTTAGCCATGGGCTGCTAGTTTGTGACTTCTAGTTACAAAGATTCCACATAAGAAATTAAACAAGACCATACTGTTTCTATTAAAAAATTAAACAGACCATACTGTTTCTATTATATTACTAATGGATAAAAGGAGTACATATAGTGTGTAATTAAATGCAGGAAAAACTGTACAGGTACCTGCGTGAAGATAATAACATTTTAGCTTTATCTCTTGAGGAAAATTACTTAACCTCTATCTTAGTTTCCTCATCTGCCAAATGGAGGTAATAATAGGTTTAGGGGAACATTCATTGTGTTTTGGGCTTGTATGGGGTCTAGCCAATGAAATAAGTCATAAAGTGATAGCTATTATGAGGGAACATATATTAGGGAATTATAAATGTGATATCTATCACTCGTAGCCGTCTTTTTTTTTTTTTTTTGAGAGAGTCTCTGTCACCCAGGCTAGAGTGCAGTGGCGGGATCTCATCTCACTGCAACCTTCATGCCCCCCAGTTCAAGCAATTCTCCTGCCTCAGCCTCCTGAGTAGCTGGGATTACAGGCACCCACCTGCCACCATGCCTGGCTAATTTTAGTATTTTTAGTAGAGATGGGTTTTCACCATGTTGGCCAGGCTGGTCTCAAACTCCTGACCTCAGGTGATCTGCCCACTTCAGCCTCCCGAAGTGCTGGGATTACAGGCATGAGCCACAGTGCCCATCACATCCATCTTTGTGGCATGTTCTAAGGTTGTTTCAGAAAGAACTGACTCAAGTGGAGATTCTATTCAGTCAAATTCCCAATTTGTCTGTGATTTACTAATGGATTCAGTGGGACCTAGAAGAATCCCAGAACCAATAAACATAGTCTTTACTCTTAGGAAGTCTCGCATTTGGTTGAAAAACTTAAATTTTCATTCAAAGAACAAAAGAAAATATGAATAAAAGTGCTATAATTAATTACCTAATTTACATAGACAAGATGTGTTTTAGCTCAAGAAGATAAAGTTCTGAAGGTGCTTTTCTTTAGGAATGGAAGGCTTTGATGGATAGGTAGGATTTGGTTTGTGCCAAGTAAATGGCATTTCAGGCTTGGGAAACAGCATGAACAAAGGCACAGATATGGTATTGCATGTGTCATTATGTGCCACAATAGATGATGGGGAGAGTGAGAGAGAGTGTGTGAATGGGGCTGTGAGGCTGGAACAGAGAGAAAGGGACATGGTCAGGGCAGAGTTGTGGGAGGTAAGGTGGGGCAGCCACATTGAACTCAATAAAAGAGAGGGTTACAACTCTGAGCTGATTTTGGAGGGAGAGGCACAGGGCCTGCAACAGTGCAATGTTTGGCAGCAAGGGCTTATCAGTAATTAGAAATTAGGAGCATTCACATAAAAGTTGAAGTTGAGACTATGAATGATAATTTAAAATTAATAATAGGTATTATTTATTGTCACTAACACTAATAATATGTCATCAACATAAGACATGGTTTTAAGAGATGTTTATCTTATCATTTAGGCTTATCACTTAAGTATTACAATTGTAATAAGTTAGATGCTATTGTTATTCTCATTTTATAATGAGAACAATTGAGATGCAGAGACTTGCTCAAGAAGAAAGATAGGTCCTCCATAATACTAACAGGCTGCCACTTTGGGATCCTCTTTAGGTTAGAAGTAAAGCAGTTTTTATAAAATCAGTTCAGTGGCAACATTTCAAAGGAAAAATGCCAAGCCCTTATCCTCTTTTGAAGATACCTTGGGATGCAGGTCAATAGGCAAGATGAGGATGGGGTCATGGTGTATTTATCCTCACCATGTGCTATGTCCAACAACCATTCAGAAGAGTCAAAATTAATGAGACAATAAAATTTGCAGAGCAGAGAAAGTCTATTCAGGTGAAAAATTGTTTATTTTTGACTCATTGATTTTCTCTGCTCATTGAGTTATGATTGCTTCATGCTGTCAGGTGCTTCAGTAATTCCCTTCCTCCTTTTTTGACTATTAGGTACTTTCTCTCACTTTTCCTTTTCAGTTTTGGGGATTTTTCAGATTTTAATTTGCTACCAAGCAAGCGAGGGAGAGAGAATAATTGATGTAACTATTTAACATTTAGGTAAACGAAGTCATAAAATAATCAAGAATTTTGTCCAGGACAACAAAGTTAATCTGTGTCAGCAATAGAACTTTCTTAACATTCCTCTTTGGATTTTTATTATTCAAGGACATTTTAAAGCATCAGCTTCTAGGATATTGTGTTACTTCCTGAGAACTGATAAATGCAGCTCTTATTTCATAAGTCACTAAAAGCAAATCACCTAATTATCTTGATACTTGTAGATTAGCTAGATGTGTCAGCTAAAAAGTGGAGAATACAGGAATTCTGACAGGTAATTTGTCCTGATGTTAAGTTTATCTCCTCAAAAGGCAATTGTGGGCAAGTTCTTTCATACGATGAAATCCGTGTTCCTGGAATACCAACTCACAAATCTAGTGTTGCCTTCATTGCTGCCTATCTAGGGTTAAACCAAATCTAGTGTTTAACAATGTGAACCCAGAATGAGTGTAGGACCCATTTTTCTATGCCGAGGAGCAGAAGAGCACAGACGGTGATTGTTGTGAGTTCACTCTACTTTTCATTCATGTTTTTAGAACAGATAATGCCAGATGTTCTGAATCTGGAATATGAGTGGCCACTAGCCACCAATACAAACAGAAATTCTACTACATATTAATTTCCATGTGTTCCAAAGAGGACTGTTTTGAATTTTTGTTATTCGTTTTTTGATAGTTTGAAATTTGATTGTTGTCAACGAGCTTGACTTTGGGTTGGTGATATAAAAAATTAAAACTGCTGGTATATCATTTGAGGCACTGATCTCTAGGCTAAAATGTTAAAATGCTCTGATTTATCAACATATACTTTCACTGGTAGTATTTCAGTGATCTACTGTATTTGGTTATAAAGGGACTGTCACAAACTCAAGTGTGTTCAGAAGAAACAAGATGAATGAATGTCTGGAAATTGTGGAGTTTTCATGGAGATTCACCGAGAAGGAACAGAAGATGAAGATTTTAATGTCTGCTAGGGATAGAATTATGAAAAAATGAAATAAGATGGACATCAAAGTGCTGTTATATAGAAGAGATTTAAATGTATTCAGAATTGTTCCAGAAGGGGAACTAAGGTCCGAAAAGCTTATTCAGGTCATCATAAAGAAGAACTTCTATAGTTGTCCAAAAATAAAACAAGCCTCCTTGTAAGGAACTAAGCTTTTGTCATGACAAATGTTCAGACAAGGTCAATAATATTTTCAAAAATATTAGTGTGGGCTGGGTGCAGGGGCTCACACCTGTAATCCCAGCGCTTTTGGAGGCTGAGGTAGGCAAATTGCTAGAGCCCAGGAGTTTGAGTCCAGCCTGGGCAACATGGCAAAATCTTGTCTCTAAAAAAAATACAAAAATTAGGTGATATAAGCCTGCAGTTCCAGTTACTTAGGAGGCTGAGGTAGGAGGATGGATGGAGCCCAAGAGGTTGAGGCTGCAGTGAGCATGATTGCATCACTGAGCTCCAGCCTGGTTGACAGAGCAAGACCCTGTCTCAAAAATATACGTATTATATATAATATATAATTTATATACTATATATTATATATAATTTATATACTATACTATATAATATATATATATTAGTGTGAATAATCTCATACATAGTGACTTTTGCAAATCATAAATACTCAATTTATGTTTGGTAAATCAATGAGCATATTACAATACAAGGTTAGATCAAGTGACCCGGGAAGTATGGAAGAATGCTGATACTCTTTGATTTGTCTAGTACCAACCCCGCCCCATGTGGGAGATACAGAAAGAAAACAGGCCTTGTCCCTTGCTTTAAAAGTAGCTGAAAAGGTAAAGGAAATTCTTGAAACAATGAGAAATTGTAATAAATTGTTTTAACAGAGGATTTTAGAGAAAATAAAAAAAACCCTAAGCTGGTATAAAACTTTTCTCAACAGAAGAGTTGTATTAGTTGATCTTCAAAATATTAAGAAAAACACAATAAAGAAGTTGTGGCATTTTAATATAAAGTTCTGGAGATAAAATTGAGCATGGTATGAGGTTCGGTAAGCAGACAGATTAGTTGGAGTGGTGTGTTTCCCCTGGGGCAGGAAGAAATGAGGCAACAAGCACATACAAACTAGACTGGGGAGTTTGAGCTTGATGCAGGGGATATATGGAAGTTTTGTAGATTAAGCAAAGGAGAGGCATAATTAACAAACGTGTCAGAAACACTCACCTAACAGATACGCACTACATGAAGCAGAGCTGTGCTTCTCAAACTGAGGTGTACACTCCCCTCATATTTACACACCAAAATGTTCACAGAGCGTGGATTTTACTTGAAGATTTTGGGAAATGGTAACTTTCTTATAAGTAATTGAAGATATTATTTAATATCAAACAAATATGATAAAACTTTATACTTCAGAGGAATGACATTCTTGTGCTGAATGGCTGTAGGTACTTCGGAGGCCTGTCAGTTCTCTTGGGCTCTCTGCGGCCTCCAGGTCCACAGATAGGGAAGTGTGAGAAGCCTGTGAGAGAAGGCCAAAGAGCAGGAGTGTCTTATTACTACACACTGAAAGCGTGCTGTGCTAGGTTCTGTGCTTAGAGCTGGAGGTAGAAGGATGAAGATAGTGCCACCCTAGAGAAGTTATTCGTCTGTTGGAGAGATAGATACATAAACAGATAACTTCAATAAATTTTGGAAACCAATAAAAACCATTTATGCACATAATGGGGTCCCATGTAAATTAGAGGACACAGCTAGAGAATATAGTGGCAAATGCAATGCTGAAGGAGATGAAAGAAAGGCCAGACTAGGATTTCTAGCCCGGAAGGCTTGAAGAATGAAGCTGCTCCTAAGAAAAAAAGGTAAGATATGTGATTATATGCACAAAGTGGGTGTTGTTACTAAACATCTTCTGCACAACTGAGAACCCATGCTAGGGAAGAAAACAAGCGCATGAAAAAGACACCCACTTAGAGAACTTGTTGTTTACACCCACACTGTCTTATCTCATTCTGGAGCTCTCCCACCTACTACCACCTAAACTCATCCCTATCAATAGTTCTGAGACCCAAGTTCTGATATTTTCCAATTTTTAACTTACCCTGCCTATTGAGAGTAAAACCAGTCAAAAACTTCAGAATAACCTTAAAATAACAACTCAGAATCCTACAGCTCTTGAAAAAAATTAAAGTTCTAACTTGTAAAAAATGGAATAGACCTTGATGAGGATGATACTTGAACGACACACATGACTTAGATTTTCAGCTTTTGCAAAGAAAATAGAATTGCAGCAAATTCAAAATATATAGTTTCTACCTTTCTTTTAGGGTAATGGTTTTTATTCATAAGGTTAAATTGAATTGAATACCAGTAGAATACAGATAAATGACGTCATTAGTTATTAATAATAGTTTTTAAATAATAGACAGTAATTAGCTGTTGCTACTAGCTAACCTTTTTTGAATGTTTAGTACATGCTTAGACACTGTTCTATCTCAGTGATTTTCACTGATGGTACAAAAGATAAATTTATTTAATTTTCACACAACCAAATTTGGTGGATATCATTATCATCTATGTTTTATAAAATGAAGCGGGAGAGGTGAAGATATTTGTCCAAACTTATAATTAGGAAGTGACATAAACTGGATTGTTTAAGAACTCCAGAGCCTAAATACTTAAATACTGTACTTTGCTCAAACAACACTAATAATCATTACAAATGATCTATGTGTTTTTTTAAAAGATGGTTATTTCTGTATGACTCTTTCAGTAAACATTCCCTTGATCAGGAGAGCGAGGGGGAGAAAGAGCATGTTACAATGAGAGCACCAAGAGTTGCACCCACCTTAGGAAAGCCCATGAGAGTATGTGATGAACAGGTACATCATCTGTCATGTGTATCTTAGTGAAAAGAAAAATTCTCAGAATTATGCCATAGAGAATGGGATGATGTTCAGATAAATTCTATTCCAAGTAGAATGTGAGAAAATTCAGTGAGCAACTTTTTGTGTATTACCAATATACAGAAGCATAGCATATATTTTCTCAAAAACATGTCACATTTGACCGTATAAAATGAGTTTGGAAGTACTCCCTCTTCCTAAATTTTCTGAAAGATATTTTATTAACTGTTTAATATAATTCTCAGTGAAGAAATTGAGCCTGGAATTTTCTTTATGAAAAAGCTTATATTTATGAAATGAATTTCTTTACTAGATATGGAATTATTTAGTTCTCTGTTCTTTCTTGCAAACCTTTTAGTGATTTGTGTCTTTTAAATAATTTCTCCATTTTATCTGATTGATTGTCAGATTTTTTGGCATAAAGTTGTTTGTAACATTTCCTGATTACCCTTTTAATATCTGTGATCTGTGTTGATATCTCCAACATCTGTGTTGATATCTCCTTTTTCTTTCCTGATTTGGTAATTTAGATTTTTTTTTAGTTTTTGTCTTGATCATTGTAAGCTAGAGGTTTACTAATTTTATTGATTTTTCAAATAATCAGCTTTTGATTTCATTTATCTATAGTTTATACATTTTATATGTTGTTGATTTCTGCTCTGATCTTTATTATTTTCGTTCTTCCTTCTACTTACAAGCTATTGAGGAAACAGTTTTCAAGAGGAAGACTAGCAGCTTTATTTGCATCTCTGAGGACAGTCCGCTAAGCTGGACCTCATACTTCTTGGGCTTTAATTATCAAAAAATGGTACAGTTCTTTAAAATAAACTAAGAAATTACTTACTGATAATTTGAGGAACTAGTGTTCTGATAACTTTACAGGCCATATGAATATTGTTTTCTGATGACTAAGTGATTTAAAGGTTGACATTAGAGGAAATGAGAAAAATTAATGTGGGAAGGAGGGAGATTTGGGCATGAGCTTTTAATGAAAATTAGGTCTCTAAATTCATGGTTTTTTTTTTTCTTAAGTCTTCAAAAAAAATGAAAGACTTAAGTTTGGAGAGATGCATAAATCTCTTATACACATACATAGAAGTCCTTTGTAAGAGAAAAGATCCTAGGTCACTTATACTTGTATTTTTATCTTTACAGTAATTTCACTTGACTAAATCCCTTTTTTCCCCAATTTTCTCCACATAATTTTATTGAGTGGATCCATTTATTTTTCATTGATTTAACATATGGGAGGTTTTTTTTTATTTTTTTGAGTACATTACAGTTATATATATTTACAAGGTACATGAGATGTTTTGATACAGGCATGTAATGTGAAGTTAGCATATCATGGAGAATGGGGTATTCATCCCCTCAAGCATTTATCCTTTGTGTTACAAACAATCCAATTATATTCTTTAAGTTATTTTAAAATATGCAATTCTGTTATTATTGGCTGTAGTCACCCTACTTTGCTATCAAATAGTAGGTCTTATTCTTTTTTTTTTTTTTTTGGTACCCATTAGCCATTCCTACCACCCCCTCAAATCTCCACTATCCTTCCCAGCCTCTGGTAACAATATCTCTACTCTCTATGTCTAGGACTTCAATTGATTTGGTTTTTAGATCCCACAAATAAGTGAGAACATGTGATGTCTGTCTTTTTGTGCCTGGCTTATTTCACTTAAAATAATGATCCTCAGTTCCATTGATTTCATCACAAATAACTGGATCTCATTGTCTTTTATGACTGAATATTACACCATTGTATATATGTACCATATTTTCCTTTCTATTCATCTGTTGATGGACACTTAGATGCTTCCAAATCTTATCTATTGTAAACAGTGCTACAACAAACATTGGAGAGTGAATATCTCTTCCATATACTGATTTCCTTTCTTTTGGGCATATACCCAGCAGTAGGATGGCTGGATTATATGGTAGTTCAATTTTCAGTTTTTTGAGGAACCTCCAAATTTTTCTCCATAGTGGTTGTACTAATTTACATTTCCACCAACAGTGTACAAGAGTTCCCTGTTCTCCACATCCATGCCAGCATTAGTTATTGCCTGTCTTTTGGATATAAGCCATTTTAACTAGAGTGAGATGACACCTCATTGTAGTTTTGATTTGCATTTCTCTGATGATCAGTGGTGTTGAGCACCTCTTCATATGCCTTTCTGTTTGCCATTTGTATGTCTTCTTTCAAGAAATGTCTATTCAAATCTTTTGCCCATCTTTTCATTGGATTATTAGACTTTTTTTCCTCTAGAGTTGAGTTTCTTAAGTATTCTAGTTATTAATCTCTTATCAGAGGGGTAGTTTGCAAATATTTTCTCCCATTCTGTGGATTGTCTCTTCACTTTGTTGGTTGCTTCATATACTATGCAGAAGCTTTGTAACTTAATGTGATTCCATTTGTCCATGTTTGCTTTGGTTGCCTGTGCTTGTGGGTTATTGCTCAAGAAGTCTTTGCCCAGTCCAGTGTCTTGGAGAGTTCCCCCAATGTTTTCTTTCAGTAGTTTTATAGTTTAAGGTCTTAGATTTAAGTCCTTAATACAGTTTTATTTGATTTTTGTACATGGCAAGAGATAATATGGTTTGGCTGTGTCCCCACTGAAATCTCATCTTGAATTCCCACATGTTGTGAGAGGGACCCAGTGGGACATAATGGAATCATGGGGGCAGGTCTTTCCTATGCTGTTCTTGTGACTGAATAAATCTCACGAGATCTGATGACTTTATAGGTGGAGTTTCCCTGCACATACTATCTTTGCTGCCGCCATCCATGTAAGATGTGACTTGCTCCTCTTTGCCTTCCATCATGATTGTGAGGCCTCCCCGCCATGTGGAACTGTAAGTCCATTCAACCTCTTTATTTTATAAATTGCCTAGTCTCAGATATGTCCTTATTAGCAGCATGAAAATGGATTAAGACTGGGGTCTTGGTTCATTCTTTTGCATATGGAGATCCAGTCTTCTCAGCGTCACTTCTTGAAGAGACTATCTTTTCTCCATTGTATGTTCTTGGAAACTTTGTCAAAAATAAGTTCACTGTAGGTGTGTGGATTTATTTCTGGGGTCTCTATTCTGTTCCATTGGTCTGTGTGTCTATTTTTATGCCAGTACCATGCTGTTTTGGTTACTACAGCTCTGCAGTATAATTTGAAGTCAGGTAATTTGATTTCTCCAGTTTTATTCTTTTTACTTATGATAGCTTTGTCTATTCTGGGTCTTTTGCAGTTCCATATAAATTTTAAAATTGTTTTTCTATTTCTGTGAAGAATGTCATTGGTATTTTGATGGGGATTGCATTGAATCTGCAGATTGCTTTGGGTAGTATGCACATTTTAACACTTGATTTTTTCAATCCATAAACATGGAATATTTTTCCATTTTTTGTGTCATCTTCAATTTTTTTATCAGTGTTTTATAGTTTTAATTATAGATCTCTTTCAACTCTTTGGTTATGTTAATTCCTAGATATTTAATTTTATGTGTTGTTACTGTGGATGGTATTACTATTTCTTTCTTTTTCACATTGTTCACAGTTGGCATATAGAAATGCTACTGATTTTTGTATGTTGATTTTGTACCCTGCAATTTTACTGAATCTGTTTATCAGTTCTAATAGTTTTCTTGTGGAGTCTTTAAGTTTTTCCAACTATAAGATCATATCCTGAGTAAATCAGGATAATTTGACTTCTTCCTTTCCAATCTAGATGGCTTTTATACCTTTCTCTTGTCTGATTGCTCTCACTAAGACTTCTAGTACTATTAATATGTTGAATAACAGTGGTGACAGTGGGCACCTTTGTTGTGTTCCAGATCTTAGAAGAAAGGCTTTCAACTTTTCCCCATTCAGTATGATACTAGCTGTGGGTCTGTCATATATGGCTTATATTATGTTGAGGTACGTTCATTCTATACCCAGTTTTTTAAGGGTTTTTATCATGAAGCAGTGTTGAATCTTATCAAATGCTTTTCAGCATCAATTAAAATGATTGTGTGGATTTTATACTTCATTCTATTGATACAATGTATCACACTGATTGATTGGTGTATGTTGAACCATTCTTGTATCCCAGGGATAAATCTCACCTGGTCATGATAAATGATCTTTCTGATGTATTGTTGAATTTTGTTTGTAGTATTTTGTTGAGGATTTTTGCATCAATATTCATCAGAGATATTGGCCTATAGTTTTCCTTTTTTGATGTGTCTTTGTCTGATTTTGGCATCAGGGTAATACCAGCCTCAGAATGAGTTTGGAAGTATTCCTTTCTCCTCTACTTTTCAGAATAATTTGACTAGAATTGGTATTTGTTCTTCTTTAAATGTTTGGTAGAATTCAGCAGTGAAGGCATCAGATCCTGGGCTTTTCTTCACTGGAAGACATTTTATTATGGCTTCAATCCCATTACTCCCTTTTTTTTTTTTTTTTTTTTTTTTTTTGAGACAGGGTCTCACTTTGTTATCCAAGGTGGTGGAGTGTAGTGGTGCGATGATCTTGAGTCACTGCAGCCTCAACCTCCCAGATTCAAACTATCCTCTGCCTCAGCCCCCAAAGAAGCTGAGACTACAGGCATACACCAACATTCTCAGCTAATTTTTTTGTACTTTTTGTAGAGATGAGGGGTTTCACCATGTTACCCAGGCTGGTCTCAAACTCCTGAGCTCAAGCAATCTGCCCTCCTTAGCCTCCCAAAGTGCTAGGATTCAGCATCAATTAAAATGATCATGTGGTTTTTATCCATTCTGTTGATATGATGTATCAACATAGGCTACATAGGATTTTTAGGATTACAGGCGTGAAACACCACACCTGGGCTCATTACTTCTTATTGGTCTATTTAGGTCTTAGGTTTCTTTTTGGTTCAATCTTGGTAGGTTTTTTGTAACTAGGAATTTGTCCATTTCTTCTAGATTTTCTAATTTATTTGCATACAGTTACTCAGTAGCCACTAATGATCCTTTTAATTTCTGCAGTATCAGTTGTAATGTCTCCTTTTTTATTTCTGATTTTATTTATTTGGATCTTCTCTCTTCTTTTCTTAGTTAGGCTGGCTAAAGATTTGTCAATTTTGTTTAACTTTTCAAAAAACTAACATTTTGTTTCATTGATTTTTTTTTAATTTAAATATTATTTATTTCTTCTCTGATCTTTATTATTGCTTTTCTTCTGCTAATTTTGAGTTTGGTTCACTCTAGCTTTTCTAGTTCTTTAAGAAGCATCATTAGATTGTTTATTGAAGTTTTTCATCTTTTTGATGTCATCACTTATAGCTATAAACTTTCCACTTAGTACTGCTTTTGCTGTATCCCATAGGTTTTGGTATATTGTGTTTCCATTTATCATTTATTTCAAGAAATTTTTCAGTTTCCTCCTTAATTTTTTCATTGACATACTGGTCATTCAGGAGCATATTGTTTAATTTCTATGTATTTTTATAGTTTCCAAAATTCTTCTTGTTATTAATTTCTAGTTTTATTCCATTGTGGTCAGAGAAGATGCTTGATATTATTTTAGATTTTTTAAAATGTTTTAAGACTTGTTTTGAGACCTAATATATGGTCTATCCTTGAGAATGATCCATGTGTTGTGAAAAAGAATGTTTATTCTGCAGCTCTTAGATGAAATGTTCTGCAAATATCTATTAGATTCATTTGGTCTACAGTACAGATTAAGTCTGATGTTGCTTTGTTGATTTTCTGTCTGGAAGATCTATCCAATGCTGAAAGTGGGGTGTTGAAGTCTCCAGCTATTATTGTATTGAGGTTCATCTCTCTCTTCAGCTCTCATAATATTTTCTTTATATATCTGGGTGCTCCCATGTTGGGTGCATAAATATTTTAAATTGTCATATTCTTTTGCCAAATTGATATCTTTATCATTAGATAGTGGTTTTCTTTGTCTCCTATAGTTTTTAATCTTGAAATCTATTTTGTCAGATACAAGTACAAGAACTCCTGCTCTTTTTTGTTTTCCATTGGCACGGAATATCTTTTTCCATCCTTTTATTTTCAGACTATGTGTGTCTTTATAGGTGAAATATAGTTCTTGTAGGCAACAGACCAATGGGTCTCATTTATTCATCTATTCAAGAGTCTACGTGTTTTGATTGGAGAGTTTAGTCCATTTACATTCAATGTTATTATTAGTAAGTAATGACTTACTCCTGCCATTTTATTATTTATTTTCTTGTTTTGTTCTCTTCTCTTCCATCTTTGATTCCTATCTTAGTGAAGTTTATTTTCTCTGGTGATATGATTTAGTTTCTTGCTTTTTATTTTTTGTGTATTCACTGTGTATATTTTGGTTTGAGGTTACCATGAGGCTTGTAAATACTACCTTATAACCCATTATGTTAACCGGATAGCAACCTAACACTATCTGCATAAAAAAAAAACAAACAAAAAGAAAACTAATAAAAACTTGCCTTAACTTCATCCCCCAACTTTTTAACTTTTTGTTGTTTCTATTTATCTCTTACTGTACTATATCTTGGAAAGTTGTTGTTGTAGTTTTTATTTTTAATTAGTTCATCATTTAGTCTTTCTACTTATGATAAGAGTAGTTTACACACAAGTTACAGTGCTATATATTTTGTGTTTTTCTGTATATTCACTATTACTAGTAAGTTTTGTACATTCAGTTGACAATTTATTGCTCATCAATATCCTTTTCTGACTGATTGAATTACTCCCTTTAACATTTCTTGTAGGACAGGTCTAGTGTTGATGAAATCCCTCAGCTTTTGTTTGTCTGGGAAAGTGTTTAGTTCTCCTTCATGTTTGGAGGATATTTTCACCAGATATACTATTCTAAGGTAAAAGTTGTTTTCTTCAGCACTTTAAATATGTCATGCCACTCTCTCCTGACCTGTAAGGTATCCACTGAAAAGTCTGCTGGCAGACATATTGGAGTTCCATTATACATTATTTGTTTCTTTTCTCTTGCCACTTTAGGATCCTTTCTTTGTTCTTGACCTTTGTGAGTTTAATTATTAAATGCCTTGAGTAGTCTTCTTTGGGTTAAATCTGCTTGGTGTTCTATAACTTTCTTGTACTTGGATATTGGTATGTTTCTTTAGGTTTGGGAAGTTCTCTGTTATTATCTATTTGAATAACCTTCCTAACCCTTCTCTTTCTCTACCTCCTCTTTATGGGCAATAACTTGCTCCTTTGGGGCTATTTTTAAAATCCCGCAGGTGTGCTTAATTTTTTTTTTCTTTTTTCTTTTGTCTCCTCTGACTATGTATTTGCTAATAGCCTGTCTTCAAGCTCACTAATTTCTTCTTCTACTTGTCTGTTCTGCTATTAAAGGACTCTGATGCATTCTTCACTATCCCAATTGGATTTCTCAGCTCCAGAATTTCTGCTTGATTCTTTTTAATTATTTCAATCTCTTTGTTATCTGATAGAATTCTGAATTCCTTCTCTGTGTTATCTTGAATTTCTTTGAACTCCCTCAACACAGCAATTTTGAATTCTCTGTCTGAAAGGTCTCATATCTCTGTTTCTCCAGGATTTTTCCCTGGTGACTTATTTAGTTCATTTGGTGAGGTCATGCTTTCCTGGAAAGTGTTGATGCTAGTAGATGTTCTTCGGTGTTTGGGCATTGAAGAGTTAGGTATAATTGTAGTCTTCATTTTTGCTATCTGGGCTTATTTGTAGCCATCCTTCTTGGGAAGGCTTCCAGACATTTGAATGGACTTGAGTGTTCTAAGCAGTTTCTGTGTTAGAGGTCACCTCAAGCTTGGTAAATCTGTGGTTCTTGCAGACTTGTAGAGGTAAGGGCTTAATGGTCTTGGACAAGATCTGAGAGAATTTTCTGGATTACCAGGCAGAGACTCTCATTCTCTTCCCTTACTCCCTCCCAAACATACAGTCTTCACCCCACAGCCACCACCACCTCTGGCTAGACTACCATCAATGTTCCTTTAAGGCCCAAGGTCTCTTATGTCAACTTGTGGCGAATGCTGTCTGGCCTGGCACTCATGCTTCAGGGCAATGGGATCCCCTCTGTCCAAGGGAAAATGCCATCTAAGAGTCAAGTCCTGGATCAGGGATCTCAAGAGCCTGCTTGGTGTTCTACTCCCTTGAAGCAGTGTTGGTACCTAAGGTGCAAGACAAATTACCCTTTACTTTTCCTTATGCTTTTCTCAAGCAGAAAGAGTTTTGCCCCATAGCCATCATAGCTGGTAATGAGCTGAGTCTCACCTGAAGCCAGCAAGTCTCAGACTCACCAAGACCCCCAGTTTATTACCTGGGTATCTCTGTTGGTTATTCAGGGACCAAGGGCTTTTCAGTTAATAGATGATGAATGGTGGCAAGACCTAGTCCGTTCCTTCAAGGCAGCTGGTTCCTTCTTCCCTTCTGGCCCAGGGTGTATATAGTAATGTCATCTTGGATCTAGGGCCTAGAATAGAGGCCTCTTGACTCTAACCAGTTCCCTATCCTATTGTGGCTAAGCTGGTATGCAATATGAAAAACAAAGTTGTCTCCACTCCTCTCTTCTCTGCTCAAGTAGAAGGAAGGAGTGTCTTTTGGAGCTGTGAGCTGTGCAGCCTGGGTTAGAAGAGGAGTGATGCCAGCACTCCCTTAGCCACCCAGCTGATGCCTCAGTATTTCACACCCCACCCCATCCCAGTCTACTGGCTCTGGGTCTGTTCAGCACTAGGACTCACCTAAAACTTTCAGTCCTTGTGCTCTAGACACCTTTTCAAGTTTGTTTAGAGTCCCAGAACACTTCATCCCATGGTAGTGAGGCTTGTGGGAACTCAAGTTCTGATTGCTGGGATTGGTGATTCCTCTCTGGCTAGGGCTGGTTAAAATGCTTTCTCTGTGGGCAGGCATCAGCTGAATTTGGTGGAGTTTTGCTTCCTGCTATAACAGAATGGCACTGAGTTAATTGCCTCACAATTGCTGAGCTCTCCCTCCTGCAGTACTCAGAAATGCTCTTTGTACTGCATCATTGCTGCTGGAGAGTGGAAGAAGTGTGGCGTTGGTGATTCAATTCTTTTTTTTAACCTCTTCAGTGTCTTTTTCATTGTTATAAAGTTAAAACCAGGTACTGTGAGTGCTAACTTGATTTTTTGTTCTTATAAAGGTGCTTTAAGTTGTTACATTGCTGTCCTTGTTGAGGGTATGATCAATGAAGCCTTCTATTTTGTCATCTGCCACCCATCTTCCAATTTTCATCTGTGCCACACTGGGAGTTCTAGGCAAAATCTATAATAGAATAGAATTAAATGGCTCCATAACAATTCTGTAAAATTTTACTGCCCTTAACTAAATGACAGGACGTTATTCATATTTCTCCCCACTTTTGGAGGAGAACTATGGTGGTGCCTACTTTCACTCTACTTCCTGACTCAAAAAGGTACTAGAAAAGCAAAAGGAGACCAGTTTGAAGAAAAATTCTTGATTTTAAGTTTAACAATACTAGATCAAGTTTTACATTAAAGCCATGACCTTATCATGTTAAAAAAAAAGTCATATCCTTTTAATTATATGTATCATGTACATCTCCCTCAAAGTTGTTATAGAAATTATATTTTTAGTTTGTGTGTGTGTGTGATTGTTTGTCTTTCTCCCCTATCAAATTTCTGTTGTGTGCTCCATGAGAGCAGAGACTGCTTACCCAAATGTGAGTTTTTCAGTAAGGAATCATTGAATAAATGAATGAATTTTTGGCATGAAATGTAATACCTTCCTATAAATCATTTAAATATTGACCTGAAAAATTTTTTAGTCCTGTTAGTTAACAATCTGATCAATTCAGGTTTCAAAGGAACTTATCAAGACTTCACTTAGAGATTAGACATACACAGAGTTTCATTTCTGACTGGATTTTGTGATTGCTTATGTAATTTTTTTTTCTTGGAGGCTGCAAAAACTGCACAACTTGGCATATTGGATAACTTCTTGTTTCTTAACTGTATAATACACCAGTTGTAACAACCAGGGAAAGTTACCAGATTTACATTTCAGAAACACTATCCTTCTAAATAGAAGTCTAAAAAATATTTATCTTAAAACAGCTCAAATTCTTTGCTCATTAATTTCATCAGTTGAATGCAAATCTCATTGTAATAGTGTTCTTCAGAATATTCAGAGAAACAAAACCAGTAGGATGAAGACATACAGATAGAAGGCTGGGCTTGGTGGCTCTTGCCTATAATCCCAGCGCTTGGGAGGCCTAGGCAGGTGGATCACCTGAGGTCAGGAGTTTGAGGCCAGCCTGGCCAACATGGTAAAATCCCATCTCTACTAAAAATACAAAAAATTAGCTGGGTGTGGTAGTGGGTACCTGTAACCCCAGCTACTCAAAAGGCTAAGGCAGGAGAATCTCTTGAACCTAGGAGGTGGAGGTTGCAGTGAGCTGAGATTGCACTATTACACTCCAGCCTGGGCAACAAGAGTGAAACTTTGTCTCAAAAAAAATTGATAGATAGATATTTATACGTATATACACATATAATATATATTATAAAATTTATAATGTATAAATGTATAATGTATAAAATATAATACACATATGTAATATATATAAAATGGATATGTATATATAATATGTAATATATAATTATATATAATATAGTATATTGTATTATACTATTTGTATTATAGTATACACATGTACAATATAATATATATTATAAAATATATATTTTTTAATCCTATTGGTTTTATTTCTCTGAGGACTTTGAAGAACTCTATTACAGTGGCAATTTCATTGTAATGGAATGGAATTACATTCTATTTATATAATATGTATATATATGAAGAATAGAATTACAAAGGAAAGAATTCCATTGTAATTCTTTCTAAGGTGAAGGATAAGTTGCTGTATCTGACCCTTCCTGTATTAGTTCATTCTTTTATTTCTGTAAAGAACTACCTTAGACTGGGTAATTTGTAAAGAAAAGAGGTTTAATTGGCTATGGTTCTTCAGGCTGAGCAGGAAGTATGGCTGAGGAAGCCTCAGGAAACTTACAATTATGGTGGAAGGTGAAGGGGAAGTAGATACATCCTATTTGGCTGGAGCAGGAAGAAGAGAGTGAAGAAGGAAGTTCTGTATACCTTTAAACAACCAGATCTCACAAAAGCTCATTGTTATGAAAACAGCAAGGAGGAAATTAGCCCCCATGATCCAGTCACTTCCTATCAGGCCCCTCCTCCAACACTGGGGATTACAATTTTACATGAGATTTGGTTGGTGATGCAAACTCAAATCATATCACCTCCTACTACCAAAAAAGAGGCACAACACCTAGTGAGCCTCTTTGGATTTTGGAAGCAGCATATTCCTGCATAGCAGCCTGGACCTGTTGCGGTGCCTTCTCTTGTTCTGGACCCTACTCAAAACTATCAGCTTTCTGGGACACTTAGTAAATGTACCAGAATAACACACCCAAACATACCCTTCATATATATGTTATGTATGAATATATATATGCAAATATGCTTTATAATATATATTTTAATATATAGAGCAATACATATTATATTTATTTAGTATATATATTTATATATTTTTATATATTTTTATGTATTTAATATATTTTTCATATATATTAAATATATAGATATATATTATAAATTTATTATATAAAATTTATAGAGATTTAAATTATATATTAT
>CAUYLG010012310.1:0-38982 GCA_963573385.1 Cacajao melanocephalus | reverse complement strand
TGTGGCTCCTCCGCTGGGAATCTCCTAGTCTGTGGGCAACAAAAATTCGTCTGAAAGTGCGGCGTCCACTCGCTCTCTGCGCTTTCACTGGGAGCTACAATCCTGAGCTGTTGTTAATCGGCCATCTTGGATCTCTCTCTTGTTTTATTATTTATCATTGTTAACTTTGAGAATTGTAAAAGAGAAGAGGTACCCTTCTAGTAGTGGATGCTTCTGCTTAATTGACAAAATATTTTCATGGTTCATAGTTTAGAAGGACAGTGGTAGGGTCTGGAGTCAGACAGTTCAGTTTCAACACCTTGGCTCTGTCCACTTCTAGCTATATGACCTGGGACTAGGAAGTACACCTAACTGAGCAAGACTTTGTATCCTGGCAGCTTCCAGAAGCTCACCCTCCTCCTTCCCTTAGGAAGTGCTTCTGGCCACCTGTTCCCAAGGACCAGTGTTCATTCTATTACCAAAACCCAGTAACAAGCAGGGTACCCCTGCAGGACTCAATTTTTAGAGTGCCTATTTTGAAAGATAAAATGCATTTTTGTTAGGAGGCCCAGAGTGCTGTTCTCTCATTCTTTCAGAGATTCTTTCAGAGCTCTCATCCTTCCTCTGTGATGTCTAGCATTTTTAGTTCTCCTCTTGTCTCTTTACCCTTTCATTTAACACATCACTCCTTGACAGAGACTCACCTTCACTGCCGGGGAAGAATAACCCCAGGGCAGGCCCGCTTTCTCATCATCTTCTGTGGGGAAGAGGAATGCAGAGAAATAATTTAGTTTTCCCAAATCTCTTTATCCTCTTTGATTTTTCCCGTGCTTTGCTGGTTTCTAGACACTCACTGGGGCGGCCACAGACAATGCACAAGAGAATTTTTTTTAATTTAGTTCTTTTCTTCTCTCTTTTCTTTTCCCTTCAAAATGCGTCTTTGCCCTTCATATTATATTCTAACCTCTTACTGTCAGAGTCTTCATTCTGTGCTAGGAATTGCATACGGACTCACATTTCCATTTTAATCATAGCTTCCGAGGATTGGAAGGGAACTTAGAGGTCAACAAGCCCAGCTCACACTGGGGCTCCATCTTCAGCTCAAATAACAGTCAGCCATTTAGCCTTTCTTTGGATACCTTCAGTGTCAGGAAGCTCCCTGTTTGGCAGTGCAGCCCATCTCATTACAGGAGCACAACCATCATCAGAATTCTTGCTCATTTTTAGCTGTCATCTGCCTCCTGGTGACATCCAATCATTACTGAGGTTGCCTCAGTAATGTCTCTGGAGCTGTACTGAATAAATCTATGTTATATCTTTTCATGTGTTCTTTTTATTCTGTGCCTTTAACTATTTCCGATGTTGTATGGCTTCCTGCTTTGTCTTTAAGCTCTGGTGGAAACAACTTAGCTTACCACTGTTGTTTTCCTCAAAACATTGGAAACAAACAGAATAATAGGAGCATAACTTTCTGTCACTGGAATAGCATTTTTGTTTCTTTTGCTAATGCAGCCTAAGACCCTTTGCATTATGAGTTATACAATTATGTTAATTTATGCATCTATGATACATAGTGTTCCTATTATGCTTGCAACAGTCACCAAGCTAATATTTCATTGATGAAAAGTCTGTTCCAGAATCGGTGATTCTGTAACTTGGTGTTATATTCTGGGAACAGTTTAGGAAAAGAGTAAAAGAGCTTCTTCCGAAAACCAGAAAATGGGAACAGGAACTCACAAGTTTTTCAAGGTAGGATCTTGTTTCAAATTGATAGAGTATCAATGATTATCTCATAGAAATTCAACAGGAGAATAGAACAGAGGTTAAAATGGTCCATAGCTCATTTATGGAGAACACAATAGCTCACTTATGTAGAACGCAAAGTATCTCAGTAACTCAAAAGAAAGGAATGTCCATATTTATAAATATAAGCAAAATACTGGCTAATAGACTTCTTCTTTCAGAGAGTTTAATACATATAGTACCTCCTGCCCATGTATACAACAGGATATGTTTGGACACATGAAGACACTAATGCAGAAACAAATTGAAAGATTGTTCTCAACTCTGTGGTAGATAGGATCTTCCGATATGTGAATGTAAATTTATTGACCACAGCTGCACTAATAGGACCAAAATGACCTTTTGAGTTCGCTTTCTTTTTTTTTAAATTTCAATAGGTTTGGGGGGAACAGGTCATTTGGGAAACATGTGTGCTTACATGAATAAGTTCTTAGTAGTGATTTCTGAGATTTTGGTGCAACTATCGCCCAAGCAGTGTACACTGTACCCAATGTGTAGGCTTTTACCCTTCACCCCTCCCACCCTTCCCCCAATCCCCAAAGTCCATTATATTATTCTTATGCCTTTGCATCCTCATAGCTTAGCTCCCACTTATTAGTGAGAACATACAAGGTTTTTTTTTTCTATTTTTGAGTTACTTCACTTAGAATAATGGCCTCCAATTCTATCCAGGTTGCTGCAAATGCCATTATTTTGTTCCTTTTGATGGCAGAGTCATATTCCATTTTATATTTCTCACAGTTTCTTTATCCACTGGTTGATTGATGGGCATTTGGGCTGGTTCCATTTTTTTGCAATTGCAAATTGTGCTGCTATAATCATTTCATGTACAAGCATCTTTTTCATATAATGATTTTTTTCCCTCTGGGTTGATACCCAGGAGTGGGATTACTGGGTCAAATAGTAGATCTACTTTCAGTCTTTAAGGAATCTCGACATTGTTTTGCATAAAAACACAATTGCTTTTACATCATCCTGATAGTTTAGATTCCAACCAGCAGTGCAAAAATTTCCTTTTCATCACATCCGTGCCAACATCTATATATACATATTTTTGTTTTTAACTATGGTCATTCTTCTAGGAGTAAGGTGGTATCGCATTATGATTTTGATTTGTATTTCTCTGATAATTAGCATTTCTTCATGTTTTTGTTGGCTATTTGTATATCTTGTCCTTAGCCCATTTTTTGATGGGATTGTTTGTATCTTGATGACTTGTTTGAGTTATTTATAGATTCTGGATATAGTCATTTTTCGGATGCATAGATTTCAAAGATTCCCCTGCCTCCGTGGGCTGTCTTTTTACTCTGCTGATTATTTCTATTGCTTTACAGAAGCTTTTTAGTTTAATTAAGTCCTATCTATTTATCTTTGTTTTTGTTACATTTGCTTTTGGGTTCTTGGTCATGAAGTCTTTGCCTAAGCCAATGTTTAGAAGGGCTTTTCCAATGTCATCTTCTATAATTTTTATGATTTCCCATCTTAGATTTAAATCTTTGATCCATCTTGAGCTGATTTTTATATAAGTTGAGAGATGAGGATCCAGTTTCACTCTTCCACATGTGGCTTGCCATTTATCCCAGCACCATTTATTGAATAGGGTGTCCTTTCCCCACTTTATGTTTTTGTTGTTTTATTGAAGATCAGTTGACTGTAAGTATTTGCCTTTAATTCTGGGTTCTCTATTCTGTTCCATTGGCCTGTTTTTATACCAGTAGCATGCTGTTTTGGTAACTGAAGCCTTGTAGTATAGTTTAAAGTTCGGTAATGTAATGTCTCCAGATTTTTTCTTTTGCTTAGTCTTGCTTTGGCTATGCAAGCTCTTCTTTGGTTCAGTCATATATAGCATGAAAAATCTTCCTAGAGACATTTTCACCTGAATTTTTAAGACATATTTCTTTATTTGTACTAATATATATTACATTTCAGCAATTATTTATTGGGCACTTACTGTGTGCCTAGACAAACACTAAGCACTTCCTATCTTAATCTCAGTTAATCTGCACAACTTGATAAGGTAGACACTCTTGTTCTTTGTTAGTGAAGAGGCAAATTCTATATAATATCTTTATGTTATATAGATTGAAAGATAGCAGTATGTTGAAATGGAAAGAGAATGAGACTAGGAATTGCCTGGCAGAGAGTCTTGTCCCATCTTTGCTCCTAGCTAAATTCATATCATGCAAATCATTCAACTCTTCTTAGATTCAATTGCTACAGCTGGCAAAAGGGAATAACAATCTATCTCAGATTTAGCCTATAAATTAAGTTATATAATGTATGTAAAAATGTTCTAAAAATTAAAAGTATTGTATATGAGGCCAAAGATTTGAATATATTATCAGAAATTCTAACTTCAAGATGTTTGCTGTTGGAAACAGTATCAAAATAGGTTATACAAGCTGGTAAAATTATATTAAATTATGTATGTATTAATTTGCAAAGCATTTAGTGAATATCTACCAATTAGGCACTCTGCCAAATAGTAGGAGATACAAGGATACATGAAACATTACAGGGTTTTTCCGTCAACATTTTTACAATCTAAAAAGATTTTTCTGCTGCTATTGCTACATTTCAGAAAATGTAATTTTATTTCCAGCATATGTTCATTTGTGTCTCAATAAACTGTACTCATTTTCTTAGATTTCTTGCGACTGAAAGTGCAGTGGGAAAAATTCAGAATTTTGTTTTTGTGTGTTTTTGTTTCTGTTTTTAATACACTTCCAATGCAAAATGTGTATTTTAGCTTAGTACCTGTATTTTCTGTGCTTATTTATATTCAAACTTCCTACAAGTAGAATAATGCTACTCATTTGTAAATACATTTGTAAATCATTTGAATCTACAGAGGCATCATAATTTAAACATATTCACATAGTGATCTGTCTCCAAATTAAAGGCAGAGAGGTATGGAAATACTTATGAAGGAAGCATTCTCCTCCAAAAAGGAAGAAAAGGATCTGAAAGGCCAGGCTTCTTGACTCTGTAGGGTCCTTCTGGGTCACTATCCACTTCTAGGTCTTCAGTTACAGACCTGGAAAATGGCAATCAGAAGAATTATTGCAGTTACTTTCCCAGGGAGGTGGTACACCAAGGGGAGAAAAGGTTTAATCATTAGATTCATTCTATTGAAATATCTGCCCAAATAAAGTCCTCCATTTTATGTTAGCCAAATAGTTTTCACTTCTCATCTTCAGTGACAACATCAACCAAACCTTCACTGTCTCAACAGATTAAGGAAACATTTGGCAGGTCCTATGTCCAAGGCCAGCAAGTAGTTTGGAACACCATGAGAGCTATCATGGTTTTTTGTTTGTTTGTTTTTCTTTTCTCTTTTTTTTTTCTTTTACATGGGAAGGTGGCAGAAGAAGGAAACCAAATTAAAAGACAGATATTTGATCTAGAAAAAAAAAAGTTCCTTTTTAAATTTTTCTCATTTTCTTAATATCTAGGAATGGGGACTATTAAGATAGAAACAATGTTACAAATAAAGTGTAAAATTGAAGGAAAACAATACAGTAATGAATAATTGAGGTATTTAGGTTTTTCTACTTTGATGACAAAGGTTAATGTAAACATGTAGTAAAGTAATTATTCTGGATTTTTATCAATCTAACAGCACACTCTTTCCTTGGAAAGCTTATTAGAGCTCTTTCAACATTGTTGGCTTGGCCATCTGCCCAGGAGGCCTTTTATGTTGTGTACCAATTAACCTGATAGAAATTTTTCCTGTCCAGGATTTTGGCTAAGAAACCTGCTTCTTTAAAGAGAATGATTACTCCTAATATTATTATTATTATTAATGTTTATAATTTAAAGATCAAGAAATAGCAATTAAAGACCTTGAGAAGGCTAGCGTTGATGGGACCTGGTAGTGGTATTCAGTGCAGTTGAAAGAGGCTGGCTTCCATAGAGTCAAGAGAAAATCTTGGGTACAATTTGAGAGAAGTCAATAGGTGGCAAGGATGGGTAACTAGGCCTTTCTCTGTTAATGGCCTCAAATTCTAATCATGTAGGAGACAAGAGACAACTTCGAGAATTGGGGAAATTTGAGAAACAGTGAAGGTTTGAAATGACTATTGAGGGAATTTGGATGGAGAGATAACTTCTGGTGGGGCTGGTATCTGCTCTTCATCGTGGTTCTGTTCCTCATGGCTGGGGGATTTTCTGCCGCACTAGGCAATAGTTAACTTTGCTGCTAGAGTAACTAGAATGGTTCTGTTCACAGGACAGATTCTATACAACAGCAAAGAGCCAGTGGCCCTAATCCATTAATGCATAAAGTAATGGACTATGGAGTAATGATCATCTAGCTAGACATAAAAATGAGAAAATAAGGTTATGAGAAACATTATTAACTGGAAGACAAATAGAGGGCCTATTATGGGTTTTTTTCTACAGTGGTTGATATATTGGAAGAAAGAAAGGTAGTGAGCTGGAAAACTAAATGGGAGACAAAGTAGAATATTAAATTTTAAGATTTAAAAGATAGAATAATTCTAATTTACAAGTAGGTCAAACTTGTGCCAGTGGGAGTGGATCACTGAAAATGAGTGGAAGTGAGGGCAAATGAAGTTGAAGAGGTCAAGAAAATCTTAGTTTAGGATATTTCATGGGTCAACTGAGTGGACATTTAAGTCAACCAAGCACTTAGTGGAATCAGAAGTGTGGAAGAATATCATGAGTCCAGAGTCAAATGTTGTAAAAGTGACTGGGTAACCACAGATTTGGCTATGTGGCAGAGGAGGTAGGATTAAATAGGCAAGAATGTCAAGTTGTTTTTCTTTGGTTAAGAGGAAATAGCTTGAACATTAAAAACAGTGAGACCTTTCTTCCACCACTGTTCCTCTGATGCACAGGGGTGAGGGAATAAGTAGTCTCCCATCGATTATCTGAGAGGGCAGCATCCTTGGGGAAGGGAAATAGCATCAAGTCAGTTCAGAGTGGATCCACAGACGTTTCAGAACAGAAGGTAAGGGAATGCAGCTATGGAAAGCAATCAAGGTGCAGTGAAAGGGGCGTGACTGAAAGACATCAAGAACAAATTGTAAGATGTTATTACCTGTCCAGAGCAGCAATCCAAAGATGTGTCTGTGCTAATCCCACAAAGACACTAGACGGTGTCCTTGGATAGATGGCCTTTTTTCTTGGTGGCTCATTGCAAAGAAGCCTGTAATATAGAAGGGAAAGGAATCAGAAACTAATATTTAATACACTGCAGATAAATTATTTAATCTTCATTAATAACTCCAGAATGTAGAGATAATTAGCTTCATTTTTTTAAAAGATGAAGACGTGGAAACTCAGAGAGGCAAAATATTTCTTCCATCATTATTAATGCCAGCAAATGCTTAATATAAAACTCCAGCTGGGCACCATGGCTCATACCTGTAATATCAGTACTTTGGGAAGCCGAAGTGAAAGGATCACTTGAGGCAAGGAGTTCAAGACCAGATTGGCAACATAACGAGACCCTGTCACTACAAAAAAAAAAAAAAATAGCCAGGCATTGTGTTTGCACTTGTAGGTCTAGCTACTTTAGAGGCTGAGGTGGGAGGATTGCTGGAGCCAAGGAGTTCAAGAATGAAATAAGTTACGATCGTGCCACTGCACTCTAGCCTGGGTGACAGAACAAGATCCTGTTTATAAAAAAACAAAATCCAAACCCAGGTTTGTCTGTTTGTCTGAATATCCTTTCTTTATATCAGTTGAAAAGAATTCCCTTGTAGCTCTGGATGTATACTTTCTCTATATGATTCAAATAATTTCTATTTCTTTTCTCAAAAAAGTAACATCTTTAAAACATCTTTTTAAAACACTATTTGACTTTTAAAATGATCAAGTGAGATGTTTGTAAAAAGATTCTGAAATGAAAATACGAAATTCCACATGAATACAATAACCTCTTCATTCATGAGTACTCTTTCTGTACCCTTAAATTTGTAAAAATATAGGTAAATACATTTATTTATTTGATTCAAACATAATGATTTTTCTATAGCATAAACCTGTGCTCTAAAAAATTAGTAGGTACAGAATTAGAATTATTCACATTCATGAGATAAGACCAAACTGTTTTGATAGGAGACAATTTCTCCAGCAATGTAGAAGGGATCATCCTTATTCACATTCTTTTCATTACCTGGTATTATAATATTTTGTTGTTATTGCCTCTCTAGTGGGAGTTCAGTGATATCTCATAGTGGTCTTCACTTGCATTTTTCTGATTAACAATCTGATTACTAATTAGACTAAACATCCATTTTTTTTTATTGATCATAAATGGTTTCTCTCCTGTTCATGGTTTTTGTTTTTGTTTTTGTTTTTGTTTTTGTTTTTGCTAATTTTTCTATTGGGGTGATTGTTCTTTTTATAAAGATCATCTCATTCTGTAAATGTAGAATTTACATCAAGAAGAGGAAGTACCCTCACTCCTCATCAGGACAAGTGTGGGTTCTGGGAGGCAAAAGGTCCCTGTAGGACAATAGAGATGCAAATCACAACGCAGGTGGAGCCCCCTCCAAGATGCTCCTGTCCCTGCGGGGGTGAACAGGGTAGTTGAGGCAATGACAGGCTTCCATGGAACCTGCCAGGATAACCGCCTTCACTTCAAAGGAGTGGAAGTTATTTGCCAGGAAATGGGTGGTGCCTTTCCCACATCTGTGAAGGAATTTAGCATTCTGTGGAAGGTCCCCAATCTCAAAACCATCCACTATAGGAATTGAAAATTGCAACACAAATTCCAGTGAACAATGTAAAGGAATAAATAAAGCTGAATTTTGGTCCTCAAGCTAAAAACAACAACAGAAAAAAAAAAAAAAAAAACAAATAAGCGAAGAAGTTGCAAAAGTCACACAGTAAATTGATGGGAGAGCCTGAACCAGGATTGAACAAGTCCAGTGCTTTTACAGAACAGCATGACCCCCTAACCTTTTTTTTTCTTTTCTTTTCTTTTTTTTTTTTTTGAGAGACAGAATCTCACTCTGTGTCTCAGGCTGCAGTATAGTGGCAAAAACATGGCTCACATCATCCTTGGTTCAAGTGATCCTCCTGCCTCAGCCTCTGGAGTATCTAGGACTACAGGCACACACCACCATGTCTGGCTAATTTAAAAAATTGTTTTGCATAGTGCCTGTGTTGCCCAGGCTGATCTTACACTCTTGGCCTCAAGTGATCCTCCTGCCTTAGTCCCCAAAAGCACTGGGATTACATATGTGAGCCAGCCCAGCATGGCCTCCATTCCATGAGACTCCTCATTCTCAAACAGAGGGGGCCCCTGAGTGAAGCTATTTGCATAAGATCATGTGGAATATCCAGCTAGAATGGCTCTTGTTACTTCAGCTTCATTCTTCTAATAGAAATGAGGCAAAAGGTGTGCAGCACATCGATGACAAGGAAACCCTGTCAATTTTGATGATACACAGAATTTGTTGTAAAGCAACCACCAGCATAGCACTCCCAGTCTGGAGAAAGGTGAGGGCGAATGTAGATTTAATGTGAAACCTTATGTAAGATACATAATAGGCACTAGAGAAATGACACTTGGAGAAGAAAATAATAAAATATGACTTGCTAGGGAGGCTGGCTTAGAGGACCAGCTGTAGGTTCTATAACTGCAGCTTACTTCCCCTTTGTTTCACAGTATTTATAACGCACTTGACAGAACTGCATTCTTCCCTCTCTGATTGCAAAGGGGAAAAGAGGGAGTGAGAGATTGGCATATGAGAAGAGGACAGAGGGGAATGATTTGCTATCCTTTCCTGATGATACCCTGAAAGAATAACTTGGGATCTGGGATAGAAGAACCTTACACAAATACAATATTTCAGTGAATGTATTCATTCTTACATTGACTCCTTCCCACCCTCCACATTCATCATTGTAAGCCCTATATCACTTCCCTTGTATGCTACGGTGAATTGACTAGTGAGAAAATACCTATTTTTCTACTGAAATGGCAACCTTTGATCTACATGCATTCTTTATCATTCCTCCTGCTATAGGTTTTCCAGGTCTTGCCACCCATATTTTCTTCCTGCTCTTTTCTTTCTTTTCTTTCTTCAGTTGTTTTCAGATTGAGAAGAAAATAGCATCTTTAGAGCATCTCTTATATGCATGCAGATTTAGGCTACTTCTCTGTCATCACGCAGGATCTATCACCCAAGACCCTTAAATGCTAAACTGAAACTCCAGATCTTTAGGTTGGGTGAAAGCAGAACACAGCTTATTGGTCCCATCTGGATGAGATTCGAGGACTTGTGAGGATGTGGAGAGACAAAAGAGCAGCCAACCCATGAGTGAAACTTTGAAGATATCCACAATACTTCTCCAACATTTGGAACAGGACAAATAATTACTTGTTTCTAATATGATGATATGAAATATATTTATAGCTATGCTATGTTCTGTCACTATGGAGTGTGAAACATTCTGTTAAAAGTATTTTAATTTCCCTCTTCTCATTTCTTCTCCTTCCTTCTTCTACTATTATTTTCCTAATTACTTTATTGATTTATAAACTTACTTAAAGCAGTATGGAAGATCTTATAATCCAGCCCTGTCATTTCATAAAGAGAAATTGAGAACCAGTGACATTGTTCAAATTGCTTATGTTCTTCAATCATGAAATTCTAGTTGTCTGACTTCTACACTGTTCTCTACCTATGATGATCGAGTTTCTACTCTAGGAAACTGCTTCCCACACATATTTTTTAAATTTTTTTTTTTTTTTTTTTTTTTTGTGACAGATTTTTGCTCTTGTTGCCCAGGCTGGAGTGCAATGGCGTGATCTAGGCTTACCACAATGTCTGCCTCCCAGCTTCAAGTGATTCTCCTGCCTCAGCCTCCCAGGTAGCTGGGATTACAGGCATGCACCACTACGCCTGGCTCATTTTGTGTTTTTCGCAGACACAGAGTTTCTACATGTTCATCAGGCTAGTCTCAAACTCCTGATCTCAGGTGATCTGCCCACCTTGACTTCCCAAAGTGCTGGGATTACAGGTGTGAGCCACCACGCCTGGCCTAGAACTTTTTCAAGTTCAGGGCTACAAATGCAGGCTTTTTGCATAGATAAACTTGTGTCATAGGGGTTCTTTGTACACATTATTTCATCACCCACATATTTAGCCTAGTACCCATTAGTTATTTTTCCTGATCCTCTTCTTCCTCTGACCCAGAACCCTCCAATAGGCCCCAGTGTATGTTGTTCCCTCTGTGTGTTCGTGTGTTCTCATCATTTAGCTCCCACTTGTAAGTGAGAACATATGGTATTTGGTTTTCTGTGTGTGTGTTAGTTTGCTAAGGATAATGGCCTCCAGTTTCATGTTGGATTCATGTTCCTGCAAAGGACATAATCTCGTTCTTTTTTTTTATGGCTGCATAGTATTCTATAGTTTATGTATACCCCGTTTTCTTTATTCAGTCTATCACTATGGGCATTTAGGTTGCGTCCATATCTTTACTATTGTGAATAGTCCCACAGAGAGCATACATGTGTCTTTATAGTAGAACTGTTTGTTTTCCTTTGGGTATACACCCAGAAAGGTGTCCTTGGGTTGAATTGTATTTCTGTCTTTGGGTCTTTGAAGAATTGCCACACTGTCAAACATCTTTTGGCAGGCTTGTAGACTGATTCTGTTTTTGTTTTGCTTTGTATTGCTTCACTTCAGTGAAACGAAGATATGGCCTAACTGTTTAGGGACTGAGCATCTAAGTGCCCCACTACACCTGTGTTAGCTGTGGATATTAATATCACTGAATTTCTGGTAGTGACAAATGGATCCTTCAGAGACTTCAATAGAGTTCTGATCCTCTATAAACTATCAAAATGCTGTTAAGTCCATAGATAGATTTTCTGGTCTATGTTTTCTATGATTTTCTAAAATCACAAATACCTTAGTGATATGAGAGCTTTAATTTATTTTGTGTATCCTTAGAAATCCGTAGTTAGTAACATTTCACATTCATGAGACATTAAGTTATGCCACACACCCAATTATTCATTCAACCAACATTCACCAAATGCCTGGTACATGCATTCTACTGACAGGCAGTGAAAATGAAAAGGATGGATACCACTTTTTTCCTCAGAAAGCTCATAGACAGTGGCTGAAACAGACATGCAAACCAAAAATTTCTTATGCAGAGCAGGCATCCTATGCCTTAAAATTTAATGAAAAAATATATAGATATTTTGGGCAGACAAAGTAAAACAGGAGAAGGCAATGCAGCATCAGAAAGGCAGTATCTGTTGGCGCCTAGTGGTACCCAACTTGTCCTCAGAGAAGGTCCATCAACACTGAGCCTGGAGGCAAGAAGACTAATCCGAGAAGCGCAGCACTACTCCTGACAGGCACATGCACTGGGACATTTTCCCATCCATCCTCTCACCATCATGCTGCGGGGAGAGTTTGGGCCAGAGCTAGACTGGTGGACTATGAATCTAGATAGAGAAATGACCTTTTTTATTATAAGAAGAGCCTACATGGCTCAGATGCTTATATCAGTCAAGAACTTTGTGTTATTTCTTTGAGGTAACAGACAGTGAGTTGACACCTAGGTAAGCCATCAGAAGGGAAGAGAAAATGACCCAAGGCCATCTAGATTCTTTTCTCCTCTTCTTTATACATACATATAAATATCATATACATATACATATACCTACACATATACATTTTTATGTGTTTGTATTTTTCCCTTCCACAATGCCATTATTAAAAAAAAGTTGGTGGTCTGCTGTCTGAGCAAGTAAACTAGGTACATACATGTGTTTAGCTTTGTGTGAAATTTCAAACTTCCACCATTCTCTTTTACATGTTATTCTCATCTCATTTTTAGAGTCAAAGAATATTAGTTATTTCACAATTCTGTTGATTTCTTCCTCCATATTACCTTTCTCTAAGATCTCACTAAATTGTAGATTATCTTCCAAACTTAATAGCATGGTTTATTTTATTTCTGTTGACACACCTTTGCATGTCTCCTCTTCATATTCAATGAATTCTCTACCTGAACTCCGTTTCTGTTTATTTCTCCCCCATGAATCTCAAGTTCATGAAACTATAAACAATGTAGAAAGATCAGAATACAGGAAAAAATATAAAAGATTTTGAAAAGGTAGGTACACTGGATGTGTTTTATTCTCCACTCTTTCACCATGAAGCTGACTGATCTTGACTACATCCACGGATTCTTCCATCCTGTAGCTGTCAGTTGGGTTCAACCAATGGGAAGCATCAGATGATAAAGAGACAAGAGGAGAGTTGGATTAAGGTGTCGATGACCTCACTACTCCTTCTGGGAGGTCGCTACAGATTGTTGCCTTCCTCTGCTAATGACCACAGCTCTTGGCAGACATGCCTCACCATAGACCTATATTCCTGGTTCCAAGAATCCTCTCTTCTTCCCACTTCAGGCCTAATGGTATTAATACCCCTGCTAGTACTATACCCTAAGTTCCACACTTTCTTTTCTTGGTTTCTTAAGGACATTCTCATAGAGTTGTGTTGTAGACAGTAGGATATATGAGCCTGAGGCTTAGAATAGAAGTTCTAGAATAAAAGTATAGATTGGGTAGTTGAAGTGTGCAGAACAAAAAAAGAAAATGACTAAAGAGAGAAGCCTGGGGGTATTAATAGGATATTCCAAGGAATCTTTCTCTTGCTTTCTTTGCCATATTATCCTCTTCTCTTCCCTTTATGAATATATCCTTCATTCAAGAATACATAATGATTAAATAATAGCCATGGAAAAAGGGACTGATTAATAGACACAAATTTCTTTTTGTAAGTTTTTGTATAAAACAAAACCTTATGGTATATTTGAATTTGTATAATAGCGAGATTTATTATAAATTGTTTAAATTGTGCTGCTATGAATGTGCTCTATAGAAAGGAATGCAGACAGAAACACTTCAGCTAGACTCCCTTTTCACTAATAACATTTTTCAGTGGCTGCTTCAGTTGTTTTTCTCCCCTTGATGAGTCATTAATTTAAATGGGTTTATCTTGATCTCTATAATAATTTTCATTTAGTTGGATGTTAATTATTTTCACAGATAGAGGAACTCCAGAGTAAACCATTTTTCACAGTCTTCCTTATTACTCTTGGAAGTTCCAGTTTTTTCCATTTAGCCATAAAAGAGTTTTAAAAGTCTGTGTTTTCTTTTACATTGGGAAATTCCTTTTAAGTAAAACATTCACCTTTCCTCCTTATTTCTGATGATTCTGAAATTTATCCTGACTACTTCCTTTACTAGCCAAGATATTTTATAGCCCTTTCATATTAGTGCATTAATTAACTCAGTTCTTATGAAGTGTGCTGCTGATCTGGATAATAAAAACGTGAGTGAAAATGGCACCTTTAGTAACTATTGCTTTGGGGTTTCAACTTAGTATTTGTGTTTTTTGTTTTGTTTTTTAATTTATATATATATATAGATATAGATATATTATTGCACTTTAGGTTCTGGCGTACATGTGAAGAACATGCAAGATTGTTGCATAGGTACATACACGGCACTGTGGTTTGCTGCCTCCATCCCCACCGCCTATATCTGGCATTTCTCCCCATATTATCCCTCCCCAACTCCCTACCCCATGCTGTCCCTCCTCTAGTCCCCCCAACAGACCCCAGTGTGTGATGCTCCCCTCCCTGTGTCCATGTGTTCTCATTGTTCAACACCCACCTATGAGTGAGGACATGCGGTGTCTGATTTTCTGCTCTTGTGTCATTTTGCTGAGAATGATGGTTTACTCCCTTGGAATACTCCTGTCCTCAGGTTTTCACATTTACCTGGCTTTTCATTATTTTCCAATGGTAAAGTGTCAATTCTAGTAGAGAATACAATGGGATATATTCAACCTTATGCACTGTCACCATATTATTCGTCAAATTCCAGCCATGAGTTGGATGAGCTCTGTATCCATGGCCATGACAGAACATCGTTCAGCTTGACCATTCATTTTAACAGGAATATCCTGGCCTTTGTCTCTCTGCTGAAGAAGGCACCCTTTGCCTTTCCAACGAGTCGGAGTATACTAGGAAGCATGGTTGTTGTTCTGGGGAGTTGGTTTTGCAGAATTTTGGAATAACTATCTTCACACATTGACATATGGGGAATTCTCTATGCCCTTTCATACTAATTTTTGAAAAATATTATCATTAAATGAAGTTGATAAAAAGTAATAAAGATCTGTTCTCTTGATACCTGAATTTCAACTTGGCACCTTAAACATATATTATTAATGCGAAGTGTTATAAATCACCATATGCTCATTAACTACTTGTTGTCTGCACATATAATGAGTGTTTTTAAATTCCTTTTTAATATATTTTATTCTACTTGAATACATGGTAGTAATGCTTCCACTGATATTTACTGAGTAACTTCCCTTTTCCTTATACTGCTCCCGGAGTTAGAAGTAATTCAGAAGGAAAAATACTAGATTCCAGGAGAAAAGAGAGATACTATAATTGTATCATGTTACAACATAGAGAATGAAATTTAAAAATAATATTGAACAAAACAAAGAAGGTGATCTCATAGAAGGATCGAGTTATTTCAAGACTCTGGAATGGCATGGATTATAAAATATGGACTTTATGAGAGAACAAGAATTATTAGCGGTCTTTTTGTTTTGATTCCTCCTTGGTTTTTATACATTCTTTTTAATGTACTATTTATTTTCTGTTTGAACTTTTTTCTAGATGAGCCTTAATATAAATGTACTGTTTAAGGGGAAGTGCCAACTCTTAGTCATCTAGAAAAAATTCTTCGCTTTGACCTAAGATTAATGGGTATAGATAGCAACAGGAAGCCCAGATTGAAATAGACCTGGTTTCTGAATCCTCCATTAGTGAACATCAATATGCAAAACAAATATAAATGGTGCATCAGCTGCAAAAGAAGATGGGAAGCTTCTACCCACATTTCCACTCTTCCTCTACCCAGAGGACTTGAAAATTACTGGCATATTTTTTTACTGTTAGAGCATCCTAATGTTATTCTTCATTAGTAAATAAATAAATGGTGAGTCCTGACACATTACCCTCAACTCAAATCCCTTTGTCTGCAGCTGTAGAGTCAGTTGCCAAGAAGATTGTTTAGTGTCATCTAAAGCAACATATTGATGCAGACAGGGAACAGGGAAAGGGAGTAGGATCATATGAAAGTTTTTTTTTCCTCTCTCTCTCTTATTATTATACCCATTTTACCAGAGGAAGTGTAAAGAATCATGTGATGACCTCTCTTCCCACTGACTCCCTAGCAAACACACTTGAAGCCTACATGTGAGATTAGCCCTGGGACTCGCTGTTCAAGAAAGCAGGGGAGACTCCCCCTACTCCAAGGCCCCTCAGAGATGCCTGATGGAAGAAGTAGGGGTTTGGGCCTGTGGACTGACAATTCTCTTGGATTATTCTACAGACCAAGTGCCAAAACCCCACTTCACTTTGTGCTGGAGAGGCAGCACAGTTGGGAACTCACCTGGGGCAGGAGGTCAAGGATTTGTATCGCAATTTTTGTGCTTTCTTCAGTATATCTTCTGGGGGCAGCCCACTCCTATCAACACAACAGTTGTCACAATGGTGTGTGTGTGTGTTTGTGTGTGTATGTGTTTGCTAAAATAGCTCCACTAATGAAGGAACTAGGAACTAAGTAACTATTTAACTATTGGCAAAGTATTCAGTGTGTTCTGTTTTCAATTTGTTGACTTATTGGTTTGACGCTTATGCAAATAAACTGGAAATATTAAACAAGCTGACAAACACATAAATCCATGACAGATCATGACAGTGTATTTATTTGCTGTGCAATGACATCCATAAGATTATAAAAATATTGGCTTATTCTTTTTAACTATTGCTCGGTGACATCTGAGAAATAAGCTGGAATTTCTGACAAATAGAGTACTCACGGGATGACATGTATCTGAGAAAGCCACAAGGTAGATATCAGCACTGTGCGTTTCTATAGTGTGTAAACATATCTAGTGTCTATTCACCTCTCAGTTTAAAAGTTGTTATTTTTCTTGAACATGTTAAATGTTCCGTAGAGTTCTGTAAACAACTGTAAAATATGACATCTCAGTAACTACTGCATAGAAAATCTTCATATCTAGAATAAAAGATAAAGATTTTTATTGAAGCCATATCTCTACTTAGTCAAAACATCTCATTAATTCAAAAGTTTTTAAATCAATTCACTAAGAAAATCAAACTGAAACTTTTTATACACTAAGCTAGGAGTTTAAAAACTAAATATTTACCACTTGATTATCTGATTTTAAAAAATAACAATGACTCATTGCGGCTGCTTGATATTATGGAGTCTGTTCCATTTGGAAACGTACTTTGAAACTGGTTACACAGGTGCCATTTTTCAAGTTTTTATTTTTCTAATGAGAATTTGGCAAATTATTACCAGCACATTTGCATGCTAATGGAAACGAGACAGTTGAGAGGGAAGAGAACAGCTGGTGGAACAGATAAGAGAGCAATATCTTAGAGTTGGTAAAAGAAGAAGGAATCCAGTGTACAAGAACAGACATTGTCTTTAGCTTAGACACAATGACTTCATCCACGTTAGCAGCAGGGAAGGCAGTGTTCGGGCTCTGGTGCTTGCAGCGTTTTGAATGCCACAATGGGAGGCTGTGGACACTTTCTTTTATTCTCTTCTATTTTCTATTGTATTTCTTACATCTATTGTAAAATGAAGAAGCAGCGTCATCCTTTATTTTTCTTTTTTTGAGACAGAGTTTCACTCTGTTGCCCAGGCTGGAGTGCAGTGGGGCAATTATGGCTCACTGCCACCTCTGCCTCCCAGGGCTGAATCCATCCTCTCACCTCAGTCCCCTCAAGAAACTGGGACTAGAGGTGTGTGCTGCCATGCCCAGCTAATTTTTGTATATTTTGTAGAGATGGAGTTTCTCCATGTTTCCCAGGTTAGTCTCGAACTCCGAGCTAAAGCCATCCATCTCCTTAGCCTCCCACAGTGCTGAGATTACAGGTGTGAGCCACCATGCCAGGCCAGCATCATCTGTTGAGGGTGAGAATGGATAAGGAAGTGCTAGAGATTGGAAGATACTTCAAATTATGCAATACAGTTTTTAAATGGAGGTAGGAAGTAAATGCGTCACCAGCTCTGTCCACAACACATTGGATTACCTCTTCAGTTGACAGTAATATTACTATTCTGAGTTTTATTTTTATTTATTTTTATTTTTTAAATTTTTTTGAGATGGAGTCTCACTCTGTCCCCAGGCTGCAGTGCAGTGGCGCGATCTCGGCTCACTGCAACCCTGCCTCACGGGTTCAAGCGATTCTCCTGTTTCAGCCTCCCGAGTAGCTGGGATTACAGGCATGGACCACCATGCCCAGCTAATTTTTGTATTTTTAGTAGAGATAGGGTTTCACCATATTGAACAGGATGGTCTCCATCTCTTCACCTCATGATCCGCCTGCCTCGGCCTCCCAAAGTGCTCGGATTACAGGCGTGAGCCACTGTGTGGCCTATCCCAAGTTTTAAAATTTTGAGCATATGCCCCTCAGTATGGTCTCTCTGAGGCCCACCAGTGGGTCTCTTTCTTAGCTTTGAGAGATGTCTGAAAAGATGGCTGAGAGGCTATTTTTATGTTTATGCTCTGGAGACTCTGAACCTCTTCTGGGATAGGCACTGGTATCATGTGAACAATGGTGACCCAACTCATCTTCACCCTTCTCTTAACTCCTTCCTCTCCCTAGCTTCTATCCCCTAATAGTGCTCTCTAGCTACATCCTTCAGTTAAAAATAGTTTGAGAGTTGTCCCACCAATAAATCTATATACTTACAAATGAATGTGCATCTTCTACTACAGTAATTTTTACATTAAAATGTAACTCAGAGTATGAATTTTAAAGGTTATGCCTTTCTGACCAAGATGAGCAAAGTGATTTGGGTGGAGGACTAAGAAGAAATGTGTTTAACAGTGAGAATACATGGGCACAGGGAGGGGAGCGTCACATACTGGGGTCTGTTCAGGGAGCTAGGGGAGAGGCAGCAGGGGGTGGGGAGGTTGGGGGGTTCCAGCCTGGGTGACAGAGCGAGATTCCATCTCAAAAAAAAAAAAAAAGCCATATACGTTCAGTAGAAACCATACTTCGAGGACCCTTACCTCCATTCTGTTTTTTACTATCAGTACAGTATTTAATAAACTTTTTTACTATCACTACAGTATTTAAAAAACTACATGAGTTATTCAGCACTTTCTCATCAAGCATTTCTTGTTTGAGATGATTTCGCCACCTTAAGCTAATAATGTGAATGTTCTGAGCAAGTTTAAGGTCGGCTAGGCAGCTAGGCTAAGCTATGATGTTCAGTTTGTTAACTGAATATATTTTCAACTTACAGTATTTTCAACTTACAATAAGTTTATCAGGAAGTAACACAATCATAAGCTTAGGAGCCTCTGTACTATACTGTAAAATGTTATCCTGAGACACTTTTAAAATGATGCATATTCAACTAATTTTTTCCCACTAAAATATGTTTAACTACTTTTAGTGAAAGCAAAAAGTTACTGTTCAATTAATAAATACAAAATTTTAAATTTTTTTCATTCTTTAAAACGTAGACTTTGGGGTATATTTTAATCTAAAAATAAGGACAATTGTCGGTGTATATATTTATTTATATATGAGTTATATAGGTTTACTGTTAGGTAAGTTCTCAAGCTTTTTTTAAAAAACTGGAAGATGTATCTAGATACACTTTATTAGAGAAAAGAGGTCCAATAGAGGAAGGTGAAAGAAAGGCAGAAGGAAAGGAATATGAAGCGAAGGAAGAAGACAAGAACTCAGAGGAGAAGAGAGTAGAGGAGAGGGAGACGTCAGGGAAGAGGAGACTGGATCGTAGGAAAACAGGATAGCTTGGATTGCTTTTGTTCAGATGACATCAGTGCAGGTTCCAGAAGAAGTTCAGCAACCTTTTCTAGAATCTGTAAAAGGAAAAGGAATGACTGGAGGGCCTCAGACAGACTATACTGATGGGCATATGGCCACATATTCATAACTCTGCAGTAATGACATTACTGTCAACTGAATAGGCACTATTATATATATAGAGAGAGAGAAACAGAGTCTCCCTCTTTTGTCCACACTGGAATGCAGTGGTGTAATCTCGGCTCACTGCAACCTCCGCCTCCTAGGTTCAAGCAGTTCTTGTGCCTCAGCCTCCCGAGTAGCTGCAACTACAGGTGCCTGCTTCCATGCCCAGCTAATTTTGTATTTTTAGTAGAGATGGGGTTTTGCTATGTTGGCCAGCCTGGTCTCAAACTCCTGGCTTCAAGTGATCCACCTCCCGTGGTCTCTCAGTGTCCTGGGATTACAGGTGTGAGCCATCTCACCCGGCTGCAACTGGTAATTTCTGAGGACAGAAAGGATAGCAGAGGATGAGTGGTGGTGGTGGCAGGGAAGAATTAAGTAGACTCTAAATAAGAGCATGAAGCCATTCCCTGTTCTCTGAGGGCATTTGTTAAGCTTTTCATATTCGAAATGTGAAACTGTCCACTTAATTGAAAGTTAGTAGAGAAATGTAATTTTTTGAAAGAGTACGTTTCATTGACTTAACATCAGTTTGAAAAACATAACCAGTACAAACTTGAAAGATGAGTTTCACCTGCCAGAGCATGACATTGTACTGGGAATAAATAGCAGAATCCTTGTTAAATGAACCAGAAAAGGTCTAATATGCAAAGTACTCTCTGTACTACTGAAAAACCGCCTCAGCGTGACTCAGAGTTCACTCACAGAAAAATAATTAAGGCCCTGAAAGTCAGCAAGTATTTATTAAGAGCTTAAAATATGGCCTACACTGTAGTAGGAATTATGGTGGATACAGTCCTGCTTTCAAAGAACTTATTCACTTGTAGGTAAATTAATGATAGAAACTGCAATAAAGGTTTGATACTCAGGATTAAGCACTTACATTAGTTTTTTACAAGGAAAGTGAATCAAATTTAATAGTACTGTATTTGTGATGTTACATGGAAGAGCAAGAGAAGAACTGAGAGAAGAAAAAGAGAGAGAGAAAATTATTTTTGAAACAAAACATTGTCCCAGAGTTCAAGAGAAACAAAACAAAAAGGAAACGGAAGGTAAGATGGCAGGGAGCAGACACTAGAAAAGTAAAAGAAATAGAAGATAAGAACATGCTGCCTGCATGTTTGTCTAATCCTTTTCTAGTTTCTATTAATTAATACAATTGTTTTAAAAACATTTATCTCATAAGCACAAGACATGGTGCTGAGCAATGGAGAAGCAGAGTTAAAGAAGATATGATTTCTGCCCTTGAGGATCTAACAGGAAAATTAAAGCAGTAAAGCAGTGATTGCACTGCAGTGAGTCAAGGATGCTTTGCCAGAAAAGATGTTCACAGGAGTTCAGGAAGATGGTAATTTACTGATGAGATCTAAGGGCTCCTGGGTTTCAGATGCTTTGTTTTCAAAGATGAAAATGAAGGAAGAATATGCTGAAATTAATGTTGGAAATTAATTATTCTCTATTCAAGGCATACTTCCCTACAATTTAGTCCAGTATGTTTTCGATCATCTGCTCCCATCTAGAGGCATAGGTTAGCCAACCAGGGTTCTCAGCCCTGGGTTCACATTAGAATCACTTTTTTAAAAAAATGATGCCCAGGTCCCACTGTGGAGCAATTAAATTGAAATCACTTAAGTGAAACATGGGAAAAGACATTAATTAAAACAATTTCTCTAGACAATTCTAATGTGCTTCTAGTGTTGGCATTCACTGAATACTGCTCCAGCAAAGGTTTCTCAAAGGTTTCTGGGTTGGTTACAAATGTTATAACAGAGACACCTTTTTCTTTTGGCGGCGCTGATGTCCTCTCTTTATACTTCTCATTTGCATACTGCATTGTTCAGTTGGGTTCATGTGATATTTAGTCACTGATGACATCAATTGTATTTATTTGCAGAACACTCTGGTTTTGAAAGTTTGTCTATTTGCTGCTCGTTCATATAAACTCACCAAAAAGATTCCAGCCAAATGATTCTTTCCCAGGTGTGTCTAGTGAAAGAAAAGTCAATTCTGACAGAAGAACATTTTCATTAGAATGCAATTTTCAAAAAAATATTATATTAGTTATCTGCACTAAGAAATGGTTAAATGTGTCTATACGTTTTTAAAAGAAAATTAAGAACTTTTGTATACAATACATCCATATATGATCGCTATTTAGGGGAACACTCTTTCAGCTTGTTCTCAGGCAGATAACTTTTACCCTCCTACAGATTTTGTAGGCAATAAAAAATACAGCTCAAATCTTAAAATTCTATGACCTCTGGAAGCCTTTTGAGTGCTGCCTGGAACTTTTGTCTTTGGTCCTCAGTTGGCCTTGGCAATATAAGAGCTGGGAGCAAAACAGTTCTCAATTGCTGCCTGCAAAATATCAGAAAATCTTATGAGACCAGACAGCATTGCCAAATTCTTTCTTCTTTCTTTGTCCAGTATCCCAAAGGAAATATTGGATTCCTTCCTCTTTTTTCCTTTGCAGACAGGAAAACTGAAACTGCAAAATTAAAGATAGAATTTCCCTGCCTATGTAGTCTGTTCATCAGAGTATTCAGTCCATGAAAGTCTGTAACAGAGGCAGCAAAGTACCCACTGTCTCTTCTCTCTGTGACTTCTGTTCAGTTTTCTTACCTATTCCTTGTGACCAGTCCAGCAACTACATCTAATGAAATAATTACCAGCAGTTTATTTAGTGTCCAAAACTAACGACTCTCTACTTGCCTTAAAAGATATAAAGCTTCCTTCCCTTCCTTTCTGAATCTTTTTAGCATAATTTGAACAAAGGACCTTCTAGGTATTTTAAAGTCTTACAAATATTGGAAATCTCGTTGAGAACTTATGACTGACATAAAGGCATGGGCATTATACTTTGCTCAAATAAAACAGGTATAAATAGTAAAATTTCTATATCAAAAATTATTTAAAAAGTATAGATATCTATGAACTAATACAGACATGTATATTGTGGTGAGGTTTACAATTATAATAAAATAATTGACAGAGATTGTGGTGTTTATGGTGACTTATATAGCCTTTCTGTCAAAATGCTTTCTTAATTCAGGTATACAAGCTGATGCAGAAACAACATATATTAATGGTGAGAGAATTAAAACATCTATATGTTGGTTAGGAGTCCATTTTCTTTTTCTACATAGAGGCGATCTAAAATCTGAAAGGAATGTCTTGTTTTACTGTGACTTGCATAGTTCAGTAGTTAAGAAACTACTGAATGGAATTGCTACCATGGATTTATTTCTCATTGACAAGAGCAAATTAATTGGTGAAATTAAAGAAGAAAGAAATTGTCAGAGAGAATGACTAACCCATTTTATTTTGCATATTAACTATTACATTTTGCAGAAGGAATTTCAAAACAGAAAAGGCACACACGAAATATCAGGTCCAGATACTCTAAAAGAGAAAATAACTCAAAATAAATTGAACGGTCTAGAAATAAATGGCACTGTAATTAAAAACGATCTTGATGAAGAAGAAAAAGAAGCTCCAACAGACACAAAAATTAATTTGAAAAGAGCTTCATCTGAGTTGGTATCACAGTTTAGTCCTCTAAAATCAGCCTCCCAGTGGTTAGCTGCAAAGCCATAATTATGATGTGTTCATGTATTAAAGAGATACACTTAAAAATCAGGTTGGGAAGCACATAGACAAAAATAATACAAAAGAATGGAACGCTGGAATAATTAGAATACTGTTTGGAAGGAAATACACCTAAATGAGCCATGATGTGTTGACCAAAAAAAAAAAAAAAAAAAAAAGCCAAGAGTGTAGCAGAAATAACCTTAAGCCTTTATTTGAAGAAAGAGCACAAAGGAAACCTAGGGCTCTTCCCTTAAGAATATGGTATAATATTAACCAAGTACCAAAGCGAGACAGAACTCAGATAATATTGTTTTGCGTCTACATTTTTCTATGAAGAAGAATACTGTAAACTAGAAAAGACAGAGTAATAACTGATGACCAAAAAGGGAAAGTTAGCATAAAAAAGTCTTGATGATTTCAATCACTGGCTCCTAAATGTTTATCTTCTGCAATTGTTTTTTTTTTTAAATATAGTGAGTTTACTTTATAAAACTCTTTTTAATTTAAAAGAATGCCTTTTATTCTGATATTGTTTTCTTCATTTGTTTGTATAGGTTTCACATATTATTTTTTTGTTTGCTTTGCTTTTAATAAAATTGTGGTGATGGCAGATGTAAATTAATCGTAATATCTTTATATATATGGTGAACTTAAAAGTCAACAATGTCACGTTAGTTCCCATTTTTAGGTTTTGTTGATTCACAAAATCCAAATCCTTAGGGTCACTAAGATTTTCTTTTTCAATTTTTAAGGTTCCTTTAAATAAGGAGTAGGTGAACATGAAACAAAATAGAAATGGTACATGAAGTCACATAGTATTTTGCCTGTCTTTGTCTTCTTGACTCTTGTCCTCTCAGTTTCTCCTAGAAAGGCAACCACTGCAAATAATTCCTTAAAATATTCTATACAAATTCTGAAATTTACTTTTAAAATGTCTGTGTTTTTAACACAAATGGTAATACATGATGAGCCCATAACTTGCTTTTTTTTTTTTCCATAGTACTATATATACATATCCCAGGACATGGGGACCATTCTTTTAACTTTCTTTTGCGTTAAAATTAAATCTAGATACTAACATCATGTATTGATGTGCCTATGGAATCAGTGTCAAAATTTTTGAGAAATTCTGTAGGATAAAAATGGTGTCATAACACAGGAAAGATGAAAATGTTGACACTATATTTATAAAGCAGGAAAAGAATGCTTTAAAACTTACATACTGGTGAGCTTGGTATCATTCACAAGCAAACTCTGTTTACACTGATCATTTAGGGACATATTGAAAAATAGGATGTGATGATCTAGGAACAATCATGATTCATAAGAATAAATCAATACAAACCTCATCAAGCTCTCTGAACTGATATAATAGAAGAATGTCATGGATCTCGTACATTTTGATTGTAAGTAGCCACCTGACAATGTGTTTCAGGATCCCTGCCTGGATGATGCTGTGGAAGGCAGGGAAGATAAAGGGCAACTCAAACCTGATTGAACAGTTTTATCCAGAGAACATTAATTCACTACTTCTTGGAGGAACTTCAAAGGCTGCCATATCCAATTAGAGTGCCAGGGCTTGTCTATTAGCATTTTATCAATACATTGATGATAAAGTGGGTGTGATTTGCAAATGTGTGATTAATCTAAATAGGGGAGAGAAAATGAATGTTATCATATTTGAGTCAGAATTCGAAAAGATCTTAACATTATGGAACAATAAACGAATTAAAACAAAATTTAATTTTAAAGAGATCCAAAATATTGACTACTTAAGTAGAGGAAAGTAGATCTGACTTAATATAGTTTAAGTTTAGACTGTTTTCTCCTAAGGAAAGAGTTTATAAAGTTTTCTCAAAAAAAAATTGAGAATTTTGTAAGTTGATTGCAAATACACTCTTTTTTTAAAAAAAGAAAATACACTCTTCTTAACACACATTAGGCCCTTCCCACTTGAGGACTGTGACTTTATTTAGATCTAGAAATGTTTTCATTTTTTTTGCTTGTATTATTTCCTTCCTTATATTATTTCTGTTCTTTCTTTCTGTAATTATTATTAGACTTTTGGCTCTAAACCTCTACCTTTCTGTTACTTTGCACTTTTGCATTTTTGTGTCCATGCTATGAGTTCACAGCTCTACTGTAACTACAATTAGGATCTGAGTAGTCTTCTGTAATATTCTTTCTCTTATAATATGATTCCATACACTTCTATCTTTCCAGAATTTCTGTAAAATTCTGGAAGTACTAATAGCTTTCTAGTTCTGTTGTTGACTTTTTTTTTTTTTTTACTCATTCACACTTCACACACAAAACCACACAATTAGGTCAAATCATGGGCATTTGAGAATAAGAAAGTTGACATTGTGTTCACTGCTCTATCTTTTAAGACTTAAATTTTAATTGGAAAACAATGATTGTATATTTCTATGGCATCTAAAATGTGATGTTTTGATATATGTATACATGATGAAATGCTTAGCATATTCACCATCTCACACACTTATTTTTTCTGCAATAGAACTCCAAATCTAATTCTTCCTAACTGGAAATTTGTACCCTTTGACCAATATCTCTCTGTTCCCCATCCCACTGCTGTAGCCTCTCAAATAGCTAACAAGTATATGAAAAAAACATTCAATATTGCTAATCAGCAGAGAAATGCAAATTATAACCCCAATGAGATATCACCTGACACCTGCTACCTGCTAAAATGCCTGTCATAAAATTAAAAAGATAACAAGTATTGATGAGGGTGTAGAAGAAAGGGAACCCTGGTATGCTGTTGGTGGGAATGTAAATAAATACAGTCACTCTAGAAAACAGTATGGAGGTTCCTCAAAAAATTAACAATGCAATTACCATATGATCCAACAGTCCCACTTCTGGGTATATATCCAAAGGAACTGAAATCAGTATGTTGAAGAGATATCTGCACTCCAATGTTCATTTTACTATTATTCACAATAGCCAAGATATGGTAACAACCAAAATGTCTATCGGCACTTGAATGGATAAATAAAATGTGATATAAATCATATGTATATTATTTATTATATATGTATATTTTATTACCATAAATATATATATACACACACAGAATAAATCACTATTTAGCCTTAAAAAAGAAATACATCTTGTAATTTGCTACAATAGGGATGAACCTGGAGGACATTATGCTAAGTGAAATAAGCCAGGCACAGAAACACAAACACTGCATTATCTTGTCCCAATATCCGTTAACATAAGTCAATTAACACCAAATATATTATATAATTATGATATAATTATATATAATTTCTTTCAATTATAAGCATTGAAAGAAATAGTGTGCTCAGGGAAAGAGCAGTAATAGTTTCACTCATCAAAGCCTGTGTGAATACTATATTCAGTTCTATGCATAATATAGAAACTAAATCACATGAGGAATCCTTTAAGGAAGTAGAGATACTTTGCTTGGAAACAGCCAAGAATAGTCATCTCCCATTACTTGAGGGATGTTACGTAGAAGTTAAGCAAATCTTAAATAGCTCCAGGACACATACTTAGGATTCATGTTTTTTAAAAGACAACATAGTGAAATGAATATTGGAATAAAAATAACTTGTTAATAATTAGAGATACACAAGCTAGAATGAGTTACTCTCATAGTTGGAAGTTTCCAAGTAATAGAAATGTTTAGAGGACAAGTGGTGACATCATGAATATTTTCAAGAATAAAATGTTTGTTCACATAATAGTACCCAGTAAATTCCTAACCCCAAGTTTTCTGTTTCTTTGGGTTTCATATATTCTATCTGTCATTAGATTAAAGTTCGCTCTTTTTAAAGTTTGGATTCTCCTGATTCCTGGTTATCTGCCTGATTTGACCCACTACTTGCCCTTGAACTCTGATTTTTATGTCTCCAAAGCCTTGACTGCTTATTCAAATTTCACCCGTACATTGCTTATCCTTGGATCCTGAAAGCATCCCAGGATTTTCCACATAATTCCAAAACTTCATCTCCAAATCTCCTTCCAAGTTCTGTGTTGTTTTGGCTGGGCCTTGCACTCATGCTTGTCCTCTGATCAATGCTTGGTTTGAAGAAATGTTTCATTATCACACCTCCTTATTCTAAGGGCCTTCTAACTGGGTTCTGCCACCTTTTCAACCTCCTTCTCTTTTAGGCCTCCTCAATTTTCATAGGTTAACCTATGCCCTCTTAGCATATTAGTTTGTCAAAAATGCTGCTTTCATTATTGCTTATCATTTTAACATCATTGTTTCAAAACCAGTATCTCTTACTCACTATGGGATGAAGTGCAGATTAGTCAGCTGGGACTGCCTTAACAAAATACTATAGACTGGGTTGTTTCAACAGCATGTATTTATTTTCTCACAGTCTGGTAGCTAGGAAGTCCAAGATCATGGTTTAGGCCAATTCAGTTGCTGGTGAGTGCTCTCTTCCTGGCTTGTAGAAGGCTGGCTTCTCACTGTATCCTTGCATGGAAGAATTCTTTGGTGTCTCTCCTTATAAGGGCACTCATCCCATCATGAGGCTTTCACCCTCATGATCTCATCTAACCCTTATTACCTTCCAAATGTACCATCCAAATATCATCTCTTAGGTGTTAAGGCTTCAACATAAAAATGTGGGATGTGGATATAAACATTCAGTCCATAAGAAAATGTGCCTGTATGGTCTAGTTCCACCTGTATCTCTAGCTTAGTCTCTTTGTCTTTATCTCTTTATCTCTTTTTGTTTCTCTTTATCTTTTATCTCCCTTATATAATCCTTCTTCTTCAAGGAAATCTGTTTATTCACACTTTATTCATGACAGTCTTTTTGCTTTCATGACTCTCTTCCAAGATATACATGTCCAATTTATTCAAATACTACCCCTCTTTAGCTTATTACTTTTCTTCTATTATTCTTTTAAACTACTATAATCTCATATTTTACTTAACTTTTCACAGGAGTGCATGAAGGAGTGGTGGCTGTGTTAATTCTTTTACAACTACATCGTAATTTTTCTGAATATAGAGACCATGTATTGGACTTCTTTATACTGAACACAGACGTGTAAAAAGATAATTGCTTGCTTGATTCACCTTCAGTTCATTCATGCAACATTTAATAAACAACTACTTTGTGCCAGCAGGTTAAATACAGTTCTTCAGTAAAAAAAATTGTTTTTCAAAATGATTTACTCTTCCTAAAACTTCTATGTCAATACCTTAGAGAAAAAAGAAAAAAAGGTCATTTCCCTTTTCACCTTTCTTCTTTTTTTTTGAGACAGAGTTTCACTCTTGTTGCCCAGGCTGGAGTGCAATGGCGTGTTATCAGCTCGCCACAACCTCCACCTCCCAGGTACAAACGATTCTCCTGCCTCAGCCTCCCAAGTAGCTGGGATTACAGGCATGCACCACCACTCCCTACTAATTTTTATATTTTTAGGAGAGATGAGGTTTCTCCATGTTGGTCGGGCAGGTCTCAAACTCCTGACCTCAGGTGATTCGCCCACCTCGGCCTCCTAAAGCGCTGGGATTATAGGCATGAGCCACCACACCTGGGTTCACCTTTCTTTTTGTAACTTTACACGGTTAAACTCTGTCTCACTCAGCTGGCTCTGTAGTGACTCAGAGATTTTGCTTGGGCCCCAAACCTAAGATCACCATTTTTCCCTCAGTTCCGTTGAGAAACAGTGAGATGGGGTGAATCAATGTCCTTTTTAACTTTTCCAAATTTCAAAACATCTGAAGAAAATAATTGACAAAATTGAACAAAATAAATCAATTACTCCTCTTCTCCATCCTCTTAATCCATTGTCTGGCAATAATAAACTCTAAGTAAATAGCTTGAACATTGAAATAATTTTCAAGCCAATTGCTGAAATCTGCCAGCATAGAAACTTGTAAACATTAGAATTAGAACCAGAATTCAGATCTCAGAGATAACCTAGATTAATTTGTTCATTTCCTAGATGATGGAATTAAAGCATATAGAAGCTAAAATAGTTGTCCTCAAGTAACACAGAGAGCAGTCAGCCTGGACTAGAGCTCAGCTTCACTGTACCCCATTTCTGCTGTTTTTTAACTGCACCCTACAATTTAGACCACACTAGTTCAGTGAGTTCAAAGATTTGCTGGCCTGTAATCCTAACACTTTGGGAGGCCAGGGCAGGCAGATCACCTGAGGTCAGGAGTTCGAGACCAGTCTGACCAACATGGAGAAACCTTGTCTCTACTAAAAATACAAAAACTTAGCTGGGCATGGTGGCAGGCGCCTGTAATCCCAGCTACTTGGGGGACTGAGGTGAGACAATGGCTTGAGCCCAGGAGGTGGAGGTTGCAGTGAGCTGATATCACACCACTGCACTCCAGCCTAGGTGACAGAGTTAGAGAGACTCCATCTTAAAAAAAAAAAAAAAAAAAGGACTTCCTGGAGGAGGTTAGTGAAAACGTAATGGAAAAATATAGTTATAAAAACACCCAGGAAGAAAAGTATATTATTGAAAAGACGATAGATTAACTTTAAAAAATAATAAAAGCACATGGTAATCTGATATTTCTTTCAAGAGTTTGGTAAAAATCTGCATGAGAACTAAAAGAGAAAAAGCATCTTGTGTTCCTTCCAGGTTACAGAATCTTTTCATTTTTATTCTTTCACCTTCACTACTCTCATCTGTATTTTTGGTGTTAATCTCTAAAGGGAGTAGGCGGCACTAAAATCTCTGAACTCTCTGTGGTTGAACCAAAATAACCATTTGAAAACTACTGCTTTGTTTACCTGATTCCAAAAAGGGCAAAATGGTTTCACTGTCTGACTGTCTTGTTACTGATTGATCTGATATTTGGACATTGCGCATACCGAGCCTTGGAGGGATAGAAAAGCAGCTCTTTGGGGAAATGTCGGCATGGGCATGCCTTTTTTTTTTTTTTTTTCCTGCTTTTCTCCTAAAGTTCAGTAAAGGCCATTTTCAGAATCACATAAATCTACCAACTGATGAAACAAAACCAAAGGATTTATTTTCTTTACGTGAGAGTAAAATCCTTATTTATTTCTCAAAAGTCTCTTTGACCTTCCACCGTGGGGGAAGTTTCTGGTATCTCCATTCATTTTAAGGCTGTTTCATCTGTTCTTTCTTGAATCTCTGTCTTGTTTTGTCCAACCTAGAGGATAGCAGCATATATTACTTTTTATATCTTGTTTCCAGAAACAATCGCCTGTGGTGCTTCCATTAGTTATTCTCTCCTTCTGTCAGTGACACAACGGTCTGCTGCTTGCCAAGAATTCTACTTTTCAGGCCAGTGATTCCATTCCATCTAGCATTTTCTCAGATTTAATTTCCTATGAAAGAAAAAAGAATATGGTTGATAGTTCTGTCAAATGAGAACTCAGGTTTGAATGAATTAGGCTGGATTTTGGAATATGCTTGTGACCAATGTCCAGACTATTGATGAAGGGGGTACTGGTGGTCATGGAAGTGGTAGGTAATGATGGTGATAGTGGCAAGGATGATGGTAGATAATGATGACGATGGTGGTAGGTAATGATGGTGATGGTGTTAGGGATGGTGGTAGGTAATGATGGTGGTGATGAGAGAGATGATGGTAGGAACTGTTGTAGGTAGTGATGGTGATGGTGGTGAGAGTGGTGATGAAGTTTATAGTGGTGGGGATGGCAGGAGTGCCTAGTTGTTTGTCAGAATGCATTTTCTTTTAAAGAGCCAAATGGTTCTTGGGATGATTTTATCCCACTGCAGAATAATAGAGAAAAATGTAATGATTATTTAATAGTCTAAAGTAACAGCAAGTAATTTACAGCCAGAATTATATTATTTGATTCTTAAGAATGGGTAATAGTGAAATTGCCTTTCTTAACAATAAAACATTTTGTAATATTGTCATTTATACTTTTTGCTTGGCTGCGGTCTCATATTTTTTGTTTATTTCTTGCATGTGAGAAACAATCATAAATAAAATAAAATTACAGTGTCTTATGATTTATATCACCGGAATTAATCAGTCTGTTTATCAGAAAGTACTTATGAAGCTTCTCTCAAGTACTCAATACTGATTTGGGCACAGACAGGGTTACCATGGCCTTTGTTTCTAGGTTGATACAGTTCAAATGAAAAGATCTGATATTCATTCATTCTATAAATATTTACTAAATGCCTTCTATGTGCTAGATGCTGTGTTAAGTAAGCAGAGCAGACACAGCGCTTGTCCAAAATGCTAATTGAGAACATAGAACTGCAAACTTAATTGCACAGAAGAAATTTGTTACAATGGAAATACATAAAATGTTTGGAAATTGGAGAAAATAACATCTAAGTCTCAGAGTGGTCAGGGTATGCTTTACTTGAGAAGAGAGCATTTTAACAAAGACTTGGAGAGAAAATTTATATAGTGATACTTTCCAAATAGAAGAAACAGAATACATGAAAACACAGAGGCTCGAGTGCATATACCATATTACAATAGCTGCAGCTAATTCAGTGCTGCTGTAGTATATTATTTAAGGAATAATACAGTGTGGGAGAATACAGTTCTGATTTGAGACAAGACTTGGCAGCTGGACAGATGCCATTGCATGAAAGTTCTTGTAGGCCATTCTACATGGGGATTTTATCCTCTCTTGAGTGATTTTCAAGAGAAGAATTATATATTTAAATTTGTGAGTTAGAAATGTCACTGAGAGGTCAGAGTAGAAGATAAATACTTTATGACTAAATCCAGGGAGATCTGTTGGGTGGCCTTTGAAGGTGAGAACGAATGAGAACTCATAGCTAATATAGTGATGGTAGTAATGCAATGGTGGTGACTAATATAGACAATGTAAAAGAAGTTTTATGTTATGGAATTTAAAAAGTTTAAAAATTTTAGGAAGATTTAAGAAGGATTTCCAGGCTACTGGCTTACCACATGGAATGAAACAGTGCAAGACAGTATATAATTAGTTGCTAAGTAATGTAATTTCAATAATAAGCAATTTAAAGCTCATAGGAGTGGGCAATAATTGAAGATAACCCTTTGCAGAAAGTGTCAGCATGTACGCTGGGATATCAGAGAAGTGGTATACATCAGTCTACAAGAAAAAGCAATTTTCCTAAATGTCTTAGAATTTACTTTCTTGTTTCCTATTTGTGTTCTGGAGTCAACTGACACACAGGGAAGGTATATCCTCCCCCACCAACTCTGAAAAAATGGGGTAAATGGATTTAAACACAGTCCATAGCCTTTTCCAAATGAAGTTATATTTCTAACTGGAGAAATATATAAATTTTCTATCACAGGCCCCAGTAGAGAAGGACAAGGGAAGTGCAAAAGAAGAAAGAAAACAAATTAATTGTTAATTATTTTCACAGAAAATGGGGAAGAATTCAGAGAATAAGATTTTACTTTTTAGTCTGGAAGTACTAATCTGCAATGGATCCAATAAAATAAAACAAAAGCCAACAATCAAATCATCACGTTATCATTCTTAAGCATTCAAACATCATTTTTTTTGCTGCTTTCAAACAAGGTTTATAACATCAAGGGACAGATATTTGCCACTTTATTAAAGAGTGCTATAATATTTCCATTTATTTTGTCTCTTCCTATTGCCTTTACTTTTGCAAGTTGGTGCAGTGTTTGAAACAAAGCCAGTAAGATTAACGCCTATTATAAAAGAGCCAACTGAGGTAAACCAAACAAGAAAACAGAGTAGGGCAATTTATCACCTTCTCCACTCATCCTGTGACTACATCAGAATAACTGCAATACTCTCAAGGATAGTAGAGTTTGTGTTCACATTTTCAAGGAGAATATGAACAGATACGTTCAAGGAGAATGTTCAGGTATGTCTTTGTGAAATATACACCAATGTCTGTGGGTGACAAAATGCTAAGTTCAGATGAGGTATCGTGATTACAGAGACAGGAGAGGGATGCTTCTAATGAAGTTAAATTGTAACCAGATCCTAAAGAATGGCTAGAAATTGGCTAGTTAAAAAAAAAGAAATAGTATATTATAAAAAATGAGCCATGTATACAAACCCTCAAGGTTGGGCTAAAGGCCAAGCATGGGGTATATTTAGGAGATCTCCAGGGTGGATTTTAAATGGAACATTAAAGAATTGTGGCATCTGAAGTACTGCCAGAGATAGAAGACTTCCAAATCAGAAATGTAGACATGAAAACATTTTAGGAAATGTTTGAATAGGGGATAGAGTTAGTAGCATTACTAATTTATGGTGATAAAATATTAACATTATTAATACTAATGAAATTAATATTAGCTAAAATTTGGTATCATTGGAGGTGCTAGACACTTAATAACTAATTCAGTCCTGACAATATGATGTAGGTAATACTATTATTATCCCAATTTTGCAGATTTGTAAACTGAGAGATAAAGTGGCTAAGATACTCATACAAGTAGCAGAAGTAGAACATGATAGAGCAGGCTTCCGAACCTGGCACAGCCTAGGTTCTTAAATTCTGCATCGAGTTTGTCATTTGTAGGACAAAATAGAATAGGGCAATTTATCACCTTCTCCACCCATACTGTGGTTACATCAGGATAATTCCAGTACTCTCAAAGATAGTGATGTTCTTGTTCATATTAACAAGCTTTGTTCCAAACACTGCCCCAACTTGCAAAAGTGAAGGCAATAGGAAGAGATTTGAGTTTTGTTTCTGGAAATGTTGAAGTCTATGTAAATGGTGTAGCTGCTTTTCCATGAAAACATGTAACATTCCTGTTGTACTGTGTGTACTACTATTGGCTTTTAGAAGAAAGAAAATACAAGTGGCTTGGCACCACTGTGAAAGAAAGAACATCTGTTTGCTTTAGAATCCAAGAGAAGCTCTCCACGTGGCTTCCCTCTAAAGCAGATTCGTAAGCGACTTGGGGATGAATTATCCCAAGAGCTCCCTTACCCACATAATTAAAATTTGAATGTCCCCTACAACTGATTCTGTCATTTTAATGGTTTCATGATATCTATTTGCTGTGGGATAGATTTCTAATGGTACAGGAAGCTGTGGTTTCCTCTGATTTCCCCTAACTTCTCTTCTTAGGATTATATGTCCCTTCCTGATCAGCAAAACCCATCTTAGGATATGCTTCCCTGAATCTTTTTTTTTTTTTTTTAATTTTCTCTCTTATCCATTTACAGATTCTATTATATAATAGACACTAGGCTTACAATGGGAATAAGGCATAGATAATTTCTTCAAGTAAAAAAGTGAACGAGTTGCAAGGGCCAATAGAAAGCTAGTGCACAGTTTTAGAAAAGATCAGAGAAGGGACACTCAATGCAGTCTTGAGGTATCAGAAAAGGTTTCTCACGGAAATTACTTTTAAACTGGGACTTGAATGGTCTTCTCCAACATAAGGATGAGGCAGGGCCAAGGATGAGTGGCTAAGGGTAGTCTATCATTTCAGAGAAAGAAATGGCATGCACAAATGCAAAGAGGCAAAAGAATCATTGGTTTAATTTGTTCCACTTGTCAATTTTTGTTCTTGTTGCAATTGCTTTTGGGGACTTAGCCATAAATTCTTTACCAAGGCCAATGTCCAGAACGGTATTTCCTAGGTTTTCTTCCAGAATTTGTATAGTTTGAGGTCTTACATTTAAATCTTTAATTCGTCTTGAGTTAATTTTCATATACGGTGAAAGGTAGGAGTCAGCTTTCATTCTTCTGCACATGGCTAGTCGGTTATGGTATTCCGTGCCATTTACTGAGTAGGGAGCCCCTTCTCCATTGCTTATTTTTGTTGAAACTTAACTAAGAGCAATAGACACTGGGTACTACTAGAGGAAGCATGCAGGGAAGGGAATGCGAGCTAAAAATCTACCCACTGGGCACTATAGGGTTACTACCTGGGTGATGGGATTATCCATAGCCCAAACCTTAGAGCCACACAATATACCCATGTAATAAATCTCCCCTAAAATAAAAGTTATAATTATTTTTCAAAAGAATTATTAGAATGTTTAAGAAACTTTGATTATTTCCATTCACACATCTAATCAATTACTTAATCATTTAGCATGGCATTCACAAACTGTTTTCTATGGCGTGTTTTTCCTACAAGATGGTAATACATATCCTTTGAGAGGAAATGTTCTCTGCTCAAATAATTTTGAGAAACACTGAAAAGACTGAATTTCAAATAGTTGCTTTATTAGAGCATCTTTTTAAAATTATACTTTAAGTTCTGGGACACATGCAGAACATGCAGGTTTGTTACATAGGTATACATGTGCCATGGTAGTTTGCTGCACCCATCAACCCATCATCTACTTTAGATATTTCTCCTAATGCTATCCCTCCCCTTGCCCCCCACCCCCTAACAGGCCCCAGTGTGTGATGTTCACCTCCTTGTGCCCATGTGTTCTTATTGTTCAACTCCCACATATGAATGAGAACATGTGGTGTTTGGGTTTCTCTTCCTTTGTTAGTTTGCTGAGAATGATGGTTTCCAGCTTCATCCATGTCTCTGCAAAGGACATGAACACATCCTTTTTATGGCTGCATAGTATTCCATGGTGTATATGTGCCACATTTTCTTTATCCAATCTGACATTGATGGGCATTTGGGTTGGTTCCAAATCTTTGCTATTGTGAATAGTGCTGTAATAAACATACATGTGCATGTGTCTTTATAGTAGAATGATTTATAATCTTTTGGGTATATGCTCAATAATAGGATTCCTGGATCAAATGGTATTTCTAGTTCTAGATCCTTGAGGAATCGTCACACTGTCTTCCACAATAGTTGAACTAATTTACACTCCCACCAATAGTGTAAAAGCATTCCTATTTTGCCACAGCCTCTCCAGCATCTGTTTTTCCAGACTTTTTAATGATCGCTATTCTAACCAGCATAAGATGGCATCTCATTGTGGTTTTGATTTGTATTTCTCTAATGACCAGTGATGATGAAGTTTTTTTCATATGTTTGCTGACTACATAAATGTCTTTTTTTTTTTTTTTTATGAAAAGTGTCTGTTCATATCCTTTGCCCAATTTCTAATGGTGGTGTTTTTTGTTTGTTTCTTTGTAAATTTGCTTAAGTTCCTTGTAGATTCTAGATATTAGCCCTTGTCAGATTGATTGATTGCAAAAAAATGTCTCCCATTCTGTAGGTTGCCTGCTCACTCTGATAATAGTTTCATTTGCCGTGCAGAAACTCTTTAGTTTAATTAGATCCCATTTGTCCATTTTGGCTTTTGTTGTCATTGGTTTTGGTGTTTTAGTCATGAAGTCTCTTCCCATGCCTATGTCCTGAACGGTATTGCCTAGATTTCATCTAGGTTTTTTATGGTTTTAGGTCTTACATTTAAATCCTTAATCTATCTTGAGTTAATTTTTGTATGAGGTGTAAGAAAGGAGCCCAGTATCAGTTTTATGCATATGGCTAGTCAGTTTTCCCAACACCATTTATTAAATAGGGAATTCTTTCCTCAATGCTTGTTTTTGTCAGGTTTGTGAAAGAGCAGCTGGTTATAGATGTGTGGTTTCATTTCTGAGGTCTCTGCTCTATTCCATTGGTCTATATATCTGTTTTGGTATCACTACCATGCTGTGTTGGTTACTGTAGCCTTGTAGTATAGTTTGAAGTCAGGTAGCATGATGGCTGTAGGTATGTTCTTTTTGCTTAGAATTGTCTTGGCTTTACTGGCTCTTTTTTGGTTCCATATGAATTTTAATGTAGTTTTTTCTAACTCTGTAAAGAAACTTAAAGGCAGCTTGATGAGAATAGCATTGAAGCTATGAAGTACTTTGGACAGTATGGTCATTTTCATATTTCCTATCCATGAGCGTGGAATGTTTTTCCATTTTTTGTGTCCTCTCTTATTTCCTTGAGCAGTGGTTTGTAGTTCTCCTTGAAGAGGTCCTTCACATCTCTTGTAAGTTGTATTCCTAGGCACTTTTTTTCACTTTGTATCAATTGTGAATAGGAGTTTGCTCATGATCTGGCTCTCTGTTTGTCTATTATTGGTGTGTAGGAATTCTTGTGATTTTTGCATGTTTATTTTGTATCCAGAGACTGCTGAAGTTGCTTAACAACTTAAGGAGTTTTTAGGCTGAGACGATGGGGTTTTCTAAATATACAGTGGTGTCATCTACAAACAGAAAATTTGACTTCCTCTCTTCCTATTTGAATAGCCTTTATTTCTTTCTCTTGCAAGATTACAATGACCAGAACTTCTAATATTATGTTAAATAGGAGTGGTGAGAGAGGGCATCCTTGTCTTGTGTGAGTTTTCAAAGGGAATGCTTCCAGATTTTCCACATTCAGCATGATATTGGTGGTGGGTTTGTCAAAAATAGCTCTTATTATTTTGAGATATGTTCAATCAATACCTAGTTTATTGGGAGTTTTTAGCGTGAAGGGATGTTGAATTTTATTGAAGGAATTTCCTACATCTATTAAGAAAATCATGTGGTTTTCGGCATTGGTTCTGTTTATGTAATGGATTCTGTTTATTGATTTGCATATGTAGAACCAGGCTTGCATCACAGGGATGAAGCTAACTTGATTGTGGTGGATAAGATTTTTGAAGTGCTGCTGGATATAGTTTGCCAGTATTTGATTGAGGATTTTTGCATCAATGTTCATCAGGGATAATGGCGTAAAATTTTCTTTTTTTTGGTTGTGTCTCTGCCAGATTTTGATATCAAGATGAAGCTGGCCTCATAAAATGAGTTAAGGAGGAATCCCTCTTTTTCTATTGTTTAGAATAGTTTCAGAAGGAAAGGTACCAGCTCCTCTTTATATCTGTGGTAGAATTCAGCTGTGAAACTGTCTGGTCCTGGACTTTTTTTGGTTGGTAGGCTATTAATTACTGCCTCAATTTGAAAACTTGTTATTGATCTATTCAGGGATTTGATTTCTTCCTGGTTTTGTCTTGGGAGGGTGTATGTGTCCAGTAATTTATTCTTTTATTTACATAGAGGTGTTTATAGTATTCTCTGATGGTAGTTTGTATTTCTGTGGGATCAGTGGTGATCTCCCCATTATCATGTTTTATTGTGGCTATTTGATTCTTCTCTCTCTCTCTCTCTCTCTCTGTTTGTTTATTAGTCTGGCTAGCAGTCTATCTATTTTGTTGATCTTTTCAAAACACCGGCTCCTGGATTCATTGATTTTTTTGAAGGGTTTTTTGTGTCTCTATCTCTTTCAGTTCTGCTCTGATCTTAATTATTTCTTGTTTTCTGTTAGCTTTTGAATTGTTTGCTCTTGCTTCTCTAGTTCTTTTAATTGTGATGTTAGGGTGTCAAATTTAGATCTTTCCCACTTTCTCCTGTGGGCATTTAGTGCTATAAATTTCCCTCTAAACACTGCTTTAGTTGTGTTCCAGAGATACTGGTACATTGTGTCTTTGTTCTCACTGGTTTCATATAACTTATTTATTTCTGCCTTAATTTCATTATTTACCCAGTAGTCATTCAGGAGCAGGTTGTTTATCTTCCATGTAGTTGTGAGGTTTTGGTTGAGTTTCTTTATCCTGAGTTCTAATTTGATTGCACTTTGGTCTGAAA
>CAUYLG010012309.1:0-32682 GCA_963573385.1 Cacajao melanocephalus | reverse complement strand
GCTTGTTGGTGACGAAGTTTTTTCTGTTTCTTAGTTTTCCTTTGGCGGACGCCCCTTCCCCACAGAGCTTGGCCTTCCCGGGTTCAGCTGTGCTTACTGTGAAACTCTCAGTCCTCAGCGCTTCCAATTGCTGTTCTCCTTGTGGGGATGGGACCAGCGTAGCCCGACTCAAAGGGCACCCAGTCGCGTATATTCCGCACTGAGGAGCGCCACGCCGCGCCGGGGCGCCGGCAAAACAGCCGCGCCGGCCAAAAGAGTCACGCTGGCAACCCGTGTGGCTCCTGCACCGGGAATCTCCCAGTTTGTGGGCAACAGAAATTCGTCTGAAATTGCGGCGTCCACTTGCTCTCTGCGCTTTCACTGGGAGCTACCATCCTGAGCTGTTGTTAATCGGCCATCTTGGATCTCTCCCTATTTTATTTTAAATATAATACTCTTTCCCACTTAAATAACTGCTCTGAAGTGTTCCATTTCGATCTTTTTTCTCTGGATAGTTATTTTATGTTGCTTTTCGGGTCACATGAAATGCAGATATGCTTGTGCTGGGAGCCTCTTTTCACGTCACTCTTCAAGTGGCACAAGGGTCCCTGTCTTTCTGTTCAAGTGTCTCAGTGGAGTTCAAAAGAGCAACGAACATGAGTCTTTTTTATAAATTGAATCATTATAATTCATCTCCTATCTGATGTCCTCCCAGCATCCAGAAACTTTGAATATTGCTGTGCTAAGTTACAAAGTTTTGCATTCTTGCTTCCTTAGGAAAGACAAACACCAGTATATGCAAATAGGCATCACCTGGGAATCCAAAGCGGAAAGTTGTCTTTTTGTTAAAAGGGATACTCCCTTCTCCCAGGAAATGTAAGGGCCAAGTCTAATGTCTCATTAATCACCTGTGTTCTGATAAACAATTAGGATGCAAGACAAGTGGCCTAGCAGGTAAACCGCAAAAGCCATTCATTACCTTGCTCTATGGTTAGACCAGCCTAAGAGATATTTAGGTATAAGGCTGGGTGGTGCAGTGCCTTACAACTGTAATCCCAGCACTCTGGGAGGCCGAGGTGTGAGGATTGCTTGAGCCCAGGAGTTCGAGACCAGCCTGGGCAACATGGCCAAAACGTGTCAAAAGAAAGAAAGAAAAGAAAACCTGTCAAAAGAAAGAAAGGAAAGGAAAGGAAAGAAAGAGAGAGAGAAAGAAGGAAGGAGAGGGAAAAAGAGAGAAAAAGAGAGAAAGAAAGGAAGGAAAAGAAAAGAAAAGAAAGATTAGCCTGGTGTGGTGTCATGCATCTGTAGTCCTAGCTACTCGGGAGGCTAAGGTGAGAGGATCACCTGAGCCTGGGATGGACCTCTCCAGGCTGCAGTAAGCCGTGATCACACTGCTGCACTCCAGCCTGGGTGACAGAGTGAGACCCTGTCTCAAATTGAATATATATTTAGCTGTCTCCTCCTGGAGATGTAGCAACTACTGTCAGTGGAAGAGAGAAGAATGTCATGTGACTCATTTTGCTGACCAAGTGCCTTCCCTGATAAGTGAACAGGTGTAAATATTCACTTGTCCACCTCACAGTATAATTTACTGTGGTTAGACCCCTTCTACTTTATGCTGTCCTATGACAATTTCTCATTGTCTCGGAATCCTTGTAGACATCTTACAAGTTCAGACATGCTGAGAATGATGGTGGCTCTGAGTTGTGGTCAGGCTAAGCACATAGGGCACTGTTTCTTTCCTAAAGGTCAGTCAGTGGTGTGAGGCAGGAATCTACCTCTTGGCTTCCCAAGCTGTGGACAAGTGCCAGTCTCGAGAGGGGGTTGACATCGCTTTGAACGACATTGCAACATTCCTGGGCACAGCCAAGGAGGACCCGCTGCTCAGCCCCAAGGAGTTTTACGACGAGTTTGAGTTGCTACTCACCCTCGATGCAAAGGTAACGCTCCTGGGTTGATTCTGTGGTTGGGAAACAGAAGGGGAGGGAGGCACTGTACCTTCTTCCTGATAAAGTACACGCAGGGTGTCCCGACCAGGCGGTATCGAGTGGGCTAACCGGTTCCAAAGCCCTCCCATGGCCTCTTAGCCTCCCGGCCTGAATGTCCTGGCACACTGACCCTTCATCTGCCTAAATCAGTCATTTCTCTATTAATGCTCATGAACATTCCTGATGTACCGCACGCTGTGCTGTGTGCTAGGCTACCACGGTGAGCAGAAACAGGCATGCTTCCAACCCTCACTGAGCTTACAGTTCCGTGGGAGAGGCTGACATCAACAAAATAATCACACAAAAATGTGTTACAAGGTGATATAAATGCTGTCAAGGAGGGATTAGGGTTACGCACGTGACAGAGGAACTTGGCCTGGACTGGGGTCGGAGAAGGCTCTCAGGAAGAGTCACTTGAGCTAACACCTGGAGGACAAGAAGATGCGAGAACCTTTCCAGACAGGAGGAACAGGCTGTGCAAAGCGTCCAGGCTGGAGGGAGCCTGGCATGGTGCAGACCAAGAGTCAGTCTGCTGGAAGCTGGAGAGCAACGGAAGTGTATTTGGGGTGAGGTCAGAGAGAGGCAAGCAAGGTGGGCTTTGCGGGCCACATGAAAGAGTTTGGATTTAAGCAGGGGAATAAGTTGATCGGATTTGCATTTGCGAAGCGCATTCTTCCATGAAGCCAGCAGGGTTGTCCGTAGGTCACCTTCCTCTGAGAGCCACATCGCTTGGTCTGCACCTCTGGTTTAGAAGCTTCTTGTAGTTAGCTTCCTGGGCAGAGGGCAGGGGAGAGAGGATGCCGTGGAGGAGCAGGCTGGAACAGGGAGGGTCCAGCCTGTCTAACTGTTGATGTCATTCTGGGGAGTGCTCTGAAGTCCATCCTGGACTCAAGCCGAGAGCCTTTGCTGTATCTAACATGACACAAACCGCACTGTATTCTAATTGTTTGTTTGTTTATTTATTTTTATTTTTATTTTCTAGACAGAGTCTTGCTCTGTTGCCCAGGCTGGAGCGCAGTGGTGCAATCTCAGCTCACTGCAACCTCTGCCTCCTGAGTTCAAGCTATTCTCCTGTCTCAGCCTCCCAAGTACCTGGGATTACAGGCACCCACCGCCACACTTAGCTAATTTTGTATTTTTAGTAGAGATGGCATTTCACTGAGTTGATCAGGCTGGTCTCGAACTCCTGTGCCAGGGTGTTCCAGGTATTGGAGACGCCATAGTGAAAGGATGCATTGCCCTCGAGGGTCTCAAGTAGGAGAGGCTGATCCTTAGAAGCACAATTCTGAAGCATGGCAGGACACCTCTTGCATAATGGTGCCTAGAGGGGGGTTACCTGAGGGATGTAGGGATGTGAGGAGTAGGGGAAAGTGGGAGGAAGGGAATGCTTTGTGTTCTCAGGCTATATGCAGAGAGACCCGTTCATCGTGATTTGCTTTCGTTACTGCAGGCCAAAGCCCAGAAAGTCCTGCAGAGGCTGGCTGATGTGCAGGAAATATTTCATAAGAGGCAAGTGAGTCTGATGAAACTGGCAGCCAAACAGACTCGTCCAGTGCAACCTGTGGCCCCACATCCCGAGTCGTCACCAAAATGGGTGTCGTCAAAAACCAGCCAGACCCCCACCTCGGGTATGTTATTTCAGGAGAAGAAACTGTGGCTTTTGTGTTTCATCAGCACCATGAGGACTGAGACTGGTTGTCTATGATGGATAATGGTCACTGTTTTAACAGACGCTATTCAGACAAACAGATAGGGCATAGTGCAGACGTGGATGACATGAACACTTAGATAACACCACGTGCCTGGATGCAGGGAGAAACACACAATCTACTGAAGGAATAGCAAAAATGCATCATAGGCTGGGCTCGGTGGCTGACGCCTGAATCCCAGCACTTTGGGAGGCTAAGGTGGGCGGATCACCTGAGGTCAGGAATTCGAGACCAACCTGGTCAACATCGTGAAACGCTGTGTCTACTAAAAATACAAAAATTAGCCCCGGCATGATGGCGGGCACCTGTAATCCCAGCTACTTGGGAGGCTGAGGCAGGAGAATTGCGTGAACCTGAGGCAGAGTTTGCAGTGAGCTGAAAGCACACCGCTGCACTCCATCCAGCCTGGGCAACAGAGTGAGACTCTGTCTCAAAAAGCAAATAAAATAAAAATCCTTCATAATAATAATAACCTCATTTAGGACCTTTAGAAGGCCCACATTTTATGAGCAATGGAGTAGTAAAATTGGTTCTTGGAGAAGATTTAAAAAAATAGGTATGTTCTTACGCTAGTCCCACAAGGCCTTGATTACCGTAGCTTATTCGTTAGCCTTTAAGACCAGGTCATGTAATGTTCCAACATTGTTCTTTTTCAAGGTGGTTTTGGCTATTTTAAGTCCTTTTCATTTTTCCATAAATTTTGGAATCACCTTTCAATTTCTGCTGGGATTATGATAGGGATTATACTGAGTACATGAACCAATTTGGAGAGAATTATTATCTTACAAAAACTGAGTTTTCCAATTCATGAATATGTTAGAACTTGTTATTTAGGTCATCTTTAATTTCTCTCAACAATGCAGTAGTTTTGAGTGCAAAGGCCTTAGGCATTTCACATTTTTTTAACCCTATAATGAATGGAATTTACCATATATAATTAAGAGTAGGAATAGATTCCTGTGTAGAAATATAATCCTATCATCTGTGAATAGGGATGCTTTTACTTTTTCTGTTTCGATCTTTATACTTTTATTTTTGTCATATTATAATGACTGGGACCTCCGCTACAATGTCAACTAGAAATGCTGAGAGCAGACATCCTCGTCTTTTCCCAATATTAGGGAAAGAGTTCACGTTTCACCTCTAAGTATGATGCTAGCTGTAGGTTTTTTGCAGATGTCTTTTATCAGATTGAGGAAATTCCCTTCTATTTCCATTTTTTTGAGAGCTTTTATTGTAAATGATTCTTGACCTTTGCAAATGTTTATTTGGTCCACGTATGGAGATAATGATATGGTTTTTCTCCTCTGTTTGTTAATATGGTAAATTACAATGATTTGTTTTCAAATGTTAAAACAACTTTACATTCTTGGAATAACTGGCCTTGGGCAGGATGTACGTCATTTGTTGTGTTGTGTATTGTGAAGCTCTGTCATTAAGCAAATACGTATTCATGGTTTTTATGTCTTTCATATATATTAGCCCTTTTATAATTATGAAAGGTCTCTCCTTCCCTCCTTATCTCTAGAAATACTCTTAAAGTCTATTTTGTCTGATATTGTCACAGCCATTCCAGTTTTCTCACACTTAGTGTTTGTACAATATATGTTTTCCATTCTTCTGTCTTTGCATTTAAAGTGTATTTGTTGTAGGCAGCATATAGTCGGGCCTCACCTTTTTATACGTTGTTACCTCTGCCCTGTAATTGGAGTGATGAGATTTTTATGTTTACATCCTACATAATTATTGATATAGTTGGATTTCGAGCTCCTATTTTGATATCCTATATGTCTCATGTGTTTTTTATTCCTCTTTTCCTCCTTTCCTGCCTTTTGGGTTAGTAAATTTTTTTTTTTTTTTTTTTGAGACGGAGTTTCGTTCTTGTTACCCAGGCTGGAGTGCAATGGCGCGATCTCGGCTCACCGCAACCTCCGCCTCCTAGGTTCAAGCAATTCTCCTGCCTCAGCCTCCTGAGTAGCTGGGACTACAGGCATGCGTCACCACGCCCAGCTAATTTCTGTACTTTCAGTAGAGACGAGGTTTCACCGTGTTGACCAGGATGGTCTCGATCTCTTGACCTCATGATCCACCCGCCTCGGCCTCCCAAAGTGCTGGGATTACAGGCGTGAGCCAACGCGCCTAGCCAGTAAATATTTTTTAACATTTTGTTTTAATTGCTCTGTAGGCTTGTTATCATATCTCTTTGCATTGTTTTTCACCCAGACTAGGGATTATCATATGCATCCTTAACTTGTCATGATCTGTTGAGTTAGTTTCATACCACTCTATGCAAAATATAGGAAATTTACAACGTTGTACTTCCATATGCTCCCCATCTATCCTCTGTGCCATTCTTATATAAATCTTACATCTATATATGTTAAACCCCCACTATGACATTATAATTTTTGTTTTAAATAGTCATATATCAAATTAAGAAAAATTGTGTGTGTGTGTGTGTGTGTGTGTGTGTGTGTACGTACCCCCTTATTCACCATTTCTGGGGTTCTTCATTCCTCATAGATTTGAGTTAATACCTGTGTCATTTCTCTTCAGAATAAAGAGCTTCTGTTAGTATTTATTGTTGGGGAGTCTATTAGCAACAAATTTTTTTTGTCTTTATTTTTTCCTTTTTGTGGACAATGGTGTCTCGCCATATTGCCCAGGCAGGTTTTGAACTCCTGGGCTCAAGCTATCCTCCTGCCTCTGCCTCCCTATGAGCTGGAATTACAGTTCTGAGCCACCATGCCTGGCTTGTTAGCAATAAATTCTTTCATTTTTTGATTTTTGGGAAATTCTGGGGTGTTTTGGTAGTTCTGCACTTAGTACAATTTACTGTTCCTTGTCTTCCGTCATGTATCTTAGAATCCTTAGAATGAAGCCTTGATAACATTTAGTGTATTTCTTTCGTGAATTTTTGTCTGCGAACACACACACACATCCATATACACACTCTAACACACATGCATACGTATACCACAGACATTCCCAAACATACACAGAGACATCCTTCTTAGTTGGTTGGAAACAGAGCTTGGTTCTCTTGACCTTTCGTCTTTCCTCAAGCTCAACTATGTTCACGTCTGTGACTTGGCCTCAGTCATTGTTTCAAGGCACATGTGTTTGTTTCAAGTAAATAAAGCAGGAATTATAGATTTGTTTCTCAGCTTCTCAAATACAAGATTTCATAATAGATAATCCTCCTTCGCAGAATAAACAGGTCTTCGTCAAGTCTGAACAGGTTGTCGGTGACCTAAGTTGGACAACTAGCTTGTTTAGCAGAACAATCCTGCACTTTTGTTTTTGGCGAGTATCTACTGAGCGTGGACTCCAGCAAGTCACTAAAAGGATTTTCAGACGTTTTTATCTGATTCCTTAGTAACTGAGTCTGTGCCAAGATAAGCAATGGTATTTCACAGTGTAAAGAAAGAAGATGGGTGGAGAGGCTTAAGAGCTGGAATGTCGGCTCCGACTCTCGTTAGCTGGGTGCCTTGGCTACAGCTTTGAACACTTCTGACGTTCATAAGGAATGTGAAAAAACTTTTTAATGCCACGTGGCTATAATGATAGCTAAAATGTGTTATGCATTGTGTATGATCTACATTCTTCATATATTCACTCATTCAAGCCTCATAACAGCCCTTTACTATAGGATTTCTCATTTTTCCCTACTTTACAGGTGAAGAGGGTAAGGCACAGAGCTGACTGTAATCATGTGTGGCTTGTGCATGAACAGCAAGCTTTGAACACTGGCTGTGTGGCGTCTGCACCCCTGCCCTTCACTCCTTCACTCTACTGACAGTGTCTAGGGCAGGCGCTTCTCAGTCGGTGTCACCAGCCATACTGCATGCATTTCTAACGTCTAGGTACTATGCCAGGAATCACGCACTTTACAGAGATTCCACAGAGAGGGAGGAGCCCAGAGGATGGTTTGTTATGACACAGCAGCATCAGTGGTCATATATATAACCTGGGGTGGCAGTGTACTTTTCTACAATTTTCTTTTTTTTTTTTAAAGGTGAAATTTTGCTCTTTTTGCCCAGGCAGGGGTCCATTGGCTCGATCTCAGCTGCCTACAACCTCCGCCTCTTTGGTTCAAGCGATTCTGCTGCCTCAGTCTCCCAAGTAGCTGGAATTACAGGCACCTGCCACCATACCCAGCTAATTTCTGTATTTTTGGTAGAGACAGGGCTTCACCATGTTGGCCAGGTTGATCTTGAACTCCTGACCTCAGGGGATCCACCCGCCTCAGCCTCCCAAAGTGCTGGGATTACAGGTGTGAGCCACCACGCTTGACCTTTTCTACAATTTTCAACATAACATCTATGAAAAACCCATAGAAAGTCCAAGCTGCTTCTAGTTGGCTCACAGAATGGGAGGGTTGGGAGGGGCTTCTGGAGGTCAGATGGTCAATCTCCATCAAGTCTACCATAGCTAAGAATCAGGGTGGTATCTTGATGGCATTCGATGAATGACATTTTGGCCTTGGGACCTAGAAGTCCTCAAATCCTAGGATTAACCACATGTCTCCTGTGACTTTCCCAAGGGAACAGCATATACAAGGGTGGCGACTGTGAAAAATAAGAATTCAAAGTACCGCTTATCTGTTAGCCTTGTGGCCATCACCCTCAATGCTTGGCAAAGCTGGTAAGGTGGGTTAGGAAACCTCAAGGCCTAACCAGGGCTTCTCCTCTTCAAGTCCCGCTTTTGCTACCAAATGGCCATAGAGCTTGAGAAAAGATGTTTCCCAGGTGTCTAGGCGCTCATGGGGAGGGGAGAAGGGAGATAGAGTGACCGAGAGAAAGGACCAAGGGCAAGACAGCCCAGTCTCTTCCCGACTCAGCCAACTGATTCTAACTCATAGTCCTCCCATCCACTGATGAGCATGGGTCCATCAGTAATGGAATCCAACAATGATACCATCAGATTAGCTGCAACAACTTCTGGCTAGGGCAGGCATGGCCATCCCCTTACAATATAATCATAGTATGATTGTGTGTGTACATGTATGCGTGTAAACGGAGGGAGAGCATTTGAAAGAAGACTATAAGGAAATATGCCAAGTGATTATGCTTCAGTGTTAAGATTTTAGTGTTTTTCAGATTTTCTGTAATAAGCACAAATTATTACCTTTATAATGGAAAATATCTTCAATACAGTGTGGTACCTAGAATTGAGTCTTTGAACCAAGAACAACATCAAGTGCAAAATGATGCTGCACACGTGATGTGTGCCAAAGCAGCGGTACATGAATGAATCCACAATGTCTGTCATAGGGAAGACTTCGTGAGGGAGGTGCCCTTTTGTTTGCTTGTTTGAGATGGAGTCTCACTCTGTCACCCAGGCTGGAGTGCAGTGGTGTAATACTGGCTCACTGCAACCTCTGCCTTCCGGGTTCAAGCCATTCTCCTGCCTCAGCCTCCCGAGTAGCTGGGATTACAGGTATGTGCCACAGTGCCCAGCTAATTTTTGCATTTTTCGTAGAGATGGGGTTTCACCATGTTGGCCAGGCTGGTCTCGAACTCCAGACCTCAAGTGATCTGCCCACCTCAGCCTCCCAAAGTGCTGGGATTACAGGTGTGAGCCACCAAGCCTGGCTGAAAGTAGCCTCTTAGCTGGGCCTTAAAAATGAGAATGATGGAAACTCTACTGCTCTTTACTACCACATTACTATATTTGCTGATTTGTTGTAGTTTGATGTTTCCTGTGGCGCTGGGTGTGACTTTTTTTCCTTCTGCTGAAATGTCAAGTCCCTGCAGTCAAGGATTCTGTTTCTTTTCTGTGTCTCTCCTTCACCTCCAATTTCATCCACCACCTAGGAAATGAACGCAGCAGCTCAGCTGGGCTTTTTTTAGTTAACTACGTTGACATGGTCCAGCTAATTGTCCAAGTCAGACAAAGCGAGTTATAATTTATAAGTCGAATAACCAAATTAATGGCAGGTTTTCTTAGTCCCTCTAGCTCCTCCTCCGAGAACGTCTGAGGAACCTTATACTGAGACAGAGTCGAACTCCTGGGGAAAGGAAAACCATGAGACTAAATTTGAAGTCAAGGTAAAATTATCTTTATTTTACTTATAGAACTTTCTGACGAGAGAGAAGATAGCTGTCATAATTATCAATAAATCAACCAGTTGTGTTTCCTTAATGTATACCTTTTGTCACCTCCAGAAGATGAGCCCATAAAGGCACATAGCACAGACTAATACTTTCAAGAACTGGGGTTTGTAGGTTTTTTTTCTTTTCTTCCTTTTTTTTCCTTCTTAATGGCAACTAGAAATGAAAGCTGTTTGGTCGTGTGTGTAATTATTGGTAGATACTGTTGTAGTAAAGGAAAAATCATTTTCTTCATTTCTGTAATCTGACCTCATATTTAAAATTGGTACAACAGTGAATGGTTCATGTATAAAGAGAGCATGACAAAATTGCATAGAGCTGCACCCACACGCGCACACACACACAAGTGTGTGAATAACTGGTGAACTCTGAGTAGGCCCTTTGGATTGTGCCAATGTCAGTTTCTTAGACGCGACATTGGAGGAGGTTGGGGAAAGGGCACATGAGACCCTCCATTTCTTTGCAACCTCATGTGACTTAATATTAATTATTTCAAAATAGAAGTTTTTTAAAAAACATAAGCTTTGGAATCAGGCAGATCTGGGTTTAAGCGACATGACCTCTTTAAGCCTCAGCTTCTTGCTTGTGCAAATGGGTCTGACAGCAGCTACCTCCTGAGAATATTTTGAGCATGAAATGAAAATTCGAAAATTGCTAAGCACTCTATACATTTTAAAGTAACGTATGTTTAGAAACTGGAGTGTAATTAATTGTGAATTGTGAGTATATGCTGCTGCATGGCAACCTTCGAAGGGGTTTCCTTTCCCCTGCCTCCCTGAAAATGAAGCATTTGACTGGCTGAATAGTTCTGAAACCAGAGGCCATGGACTCAGATGAACTTCAGCCACGTTTATGATCCATCATCAATCCCCAAAGTATCTGAATATAGAACCCCATGGGAAGGACCTCCACTGACCTTTAGAGAGTCTGGAAGAAAGCGAGTTTTAGGCTTTTCTTCTTGGAGGTAGAAACAGTGTGAGAATGAGAGTTCTCAGCAGACTTTTCTTAGAGAGAGAGAAAGCTGCATCCTTCTGCCAATTTGTTTAGTCATCCTGTATTCAGGGCAGATTAGGACATAGCCACTGCTGTCCACAAATCTCTCGTGGTTGGAGGAATCGCATCATCATGTTTTCTCAAGTTAGGAAACTGGATGAAATTTCATACTGTCTTGATCAGCCACCTGAAAAAGTAAATAGCAACTTTTAAAAATAGATTCACCTGATTTAACACCCAGGAAGCTGTGGAACCATTAAGTACTATTAAAAGGGTTCCACTGTGGTCCTCTTCAAAAGTAAACATCAGCCTATCCATTTCTGCACCCTGGACTTCTGGGAGAATGCCATCTCGGAAGGTGAGGACTGTGTCACAGCCATCAGAGCTCATACTTGGCCCCCAAACTCATATGCTGTTGCCGTTAACTCACGGTGTGATTTGAACTCACCTCCTATCTCGATGACCTACTTTGCCCATCTTCAGACAACATATTGATGAACTGCACACTATGGAGATGCCAGAGGAATTTAAGTATATGGAAGTTCTCATATAGAGGAATCCAAATTAGATTTATTTCAATAATTGTGAATAATAAACGCTATTGTTTTATTTGTTGTAAAAGGGAAAAATAGACGGTGTAGGAGCAGCGGTGGGGATAGAATCAGAGGCCTGTAGGCGTGGGAAGTGTTGAGTAGAATCCCAGAAGCCCTGGTCACCCAGCGGTTGGGTTCTTCCTTCTTTTGCCAAGTCGTTTATTTAATTCAGACTCCAAACCCATCCTGTAAAGATACTGTCTCCCTCTGTGTTTAGACAACTCACCACATAGTATGAGTACTGTTCAACAAGTGTGAGTCCAGGCTAAAATTGTCCTCTGTGCTTCAGCTGTTTTCTTCCTTATTGTTGATTTGTTTGTGTATTTAGTGAAAAGCTTTCCCCACAACGGCATATGTGTTAACAGTCAAGGTGGTGGAGGAAGCAGAGTGGGAACAGAGGCTGGTCAGATTTCTGCTTAGAGAGACCAAGGCTATAGGGGGAAATGTAAGCACGATCCATAAAGTCATGAACAACATGAGCAGAAACAAAGTGGATTTGTACACAGAATCCCCAAATCCTAGACTTAGGAATGAATTCAGGACCAATAAATGCAATTAGTGTTTCACACGTTGAGTATCATAACCAGGGAAAGTATTACTCCAAAATATGTAAGAAAACTAGTAAGAAAAAGGTAGGTTTGAAAAAAAGGTTTAGATTCATGTCTGTGCAGATCGTGGATTATTAAAAGGGGGACAAGTCAATGGACTAGCATCAACAGTCATCACTGCAGCTTGTGTTTAGTGACCACCATCCAAGAGAGATTACCACGATGCGTGGAGCATGCATCTAACTCTGGGTGTCTAATTCTGACATCCTTTTGACCTTAGTTCTAGCACTCAAAGATGAAATGACGTCACAGCCAATCTAGTAGAGTGAATCATAACGTTGTGCTAAATGCCACCCCTTTGCCCTTGAGAGTAAATACGCAGAGAAAAAAATAGCTGTGAACCAAAACCATTTATAGTACAGTCACTAGTACTCACCACCTGCAACTAAAATCGTGACATGGCTTGATCATGATCAGAGAAATCATTTTCTTTTCTGGCGGGGTGATCCTTCCCATGCTGGTTCTGGGGAACTTGAGAAGCTAAACTTGGCAAGGCAGCTGAGACTCTCCCCGGGGCCGTCTGGCGAGGGTGATGCTCTGCGCTCAGCTCGTTGACGTCATTTGGGAAAGCCCTGCGGTGGAAGAGATTCGCAGTGGTTGTTGGCAATAGTGATATGACTGTTTCTTGTTCTTCACCGGCTGGAAGCTGAAGGCATGACTCATGGGAGGGAGCTGCTTTTCCCAGGCTGCCAACACCACAACCTTTTTGTAAGCTGGAAAGAAGTCAGAGGCTGACAATTTTCTTTTTCCTAAATGTGAACCTACAGAATTAAGAAAGCGCTAACAGTGTTCCTTGGCACCTGTCAAAGTTATTTAAAGGAGCAAAAGCCTGTTCTGTGCTCCCAGAAGTTGAAAAATAAAGTATTGGCTGGGTGCAGTGGCTCACATCTATAATCCCAGCACTCTGCAGGTCGAGGCGAGTTGATCACAATGTCAGGAGTTTGAGACCAGCCTGGCCAACATGGTGATATCCCATCTCTACTAAAAATACAAAAATTAGCCAGGCATGGTAGGGGGTGCCTGTAATCCCAACTACTTGGGAGGCTGAGGCAGGAGAATCGTTTGAACCCAGGAGGCGGAGGTTGCAGTGAGCTGAGATTGTGCCACTGCACTCCAGCCTGGGTGACAAAGCAAGACTCCATCTCAAAAAAATAAATAAAGTAACAGAAGCCTTTTCAGGGTTTTAAGCAAAGAGGCTCCTAAATTAAAAAAAAAAAAAAAAGTTTTTGAATGCAGGGCCTGGAAGGGAATGGAGAGGAGGGTGGAGACTCACTACCGCTGAGTGAAGGCCAGGCTTCGTCCTGGGTGCTCTGTGTACCTGGGTCCATCTCTAGTCCTCAGAACCTTGTGAGACGACGTTTTCCATTTGATCAGTAGTGCTAAGAGACTTAGAGGTTGAGTCTCCCCAAGGGTCATGCAACTAGTAAACTCAGGAGGTTGAGTTTCCCCAAGGGTCATGCAACATGCAAACCCCAGTTGGAGCTGGGATTTGAAACTAGCAGTTTACTAATCTGGCAGCTTACTTAACTACCTAACTTATCTATCTGATTATTTATTAATACTGAATCTACCCAACCCGCAGCTTATTTACACTCTTGTGCCCTGAACGTCCTCTTGCGCCAGATGGTGGTAAATCATATCAATTTCGTAGGTGGCTGGTTAAATGAGAGGTGTGTGTGGAAAGCATCTAGCACTGTGCCTGGCACCTAACAGGTTCTTGGTGAATTTTAGTTCCTCATTTAATCCTGTGTTTATGGACAGAATGGTCAGTGTGAAAGATGAAAGAAGGTCAGATTCCGCGCTTACATGGGATCATCCTAATGTTGAATATGAACCTTACCACCAAATGATAACAGATCAGGGGCCAAATTCATTTCCTGTCTTCTCTTTAACTCTGAATCCCAAAAGGTTTTAATTTCTGATTCTCCACAAGAAAACTGTATGAACTATAAACACACTTCAATGCTTGCTTTCGATGATATTTGAAGTGTAGTCAGTGTCAGAGCAAATAGGAGATTCAGGGGCTCCACCAAATCCTGGGGTAGCCCCCAGCCAAGCTCTCTGAAGAGTTTCCAGAACAAAGATTCTCATGGTTTCATGTCCCACAGCTCTGAGAAGCTTATGAATTATGCAGATTCCCAGGGCCCACCCTCTGAGATTCTAATTAGGGAGGTGTAGGGTCGGGTCCTGGAATCTGAATTTTTTTTTTTTTGAGATGGAGTCTCACTTTGTCGCCCAGGCTGGAGTGCAATGGTGTGATCTCGGCTCACTGCAACCTCCACCTCCTGGGTTCAAGTGATTCGCCTGCCTCCGCCGGGATTGCAGGTGCCTGTCACCATGCCTGGCTAACTTTTGTAGTTTTAGTAGAGACAGGGTTTCACCATGTTGGCCAGGCTGGCCTTGAACTCCTGACCTCAGTGCTGGGATTACAGGTGTGAGCTACCGTGCTCGGAATCTGAATTTTTAACCTACACGTTTGGTGACAAAAATTCAGGTGGTATAAAGATACATTGTCCTACAGGTTACATTTATGGGCCACGAGGACTTGGGACAAATGGATCTGGATTTTTCAGGCTAATATTGAGACTAAAGTTTAAGGGAATGAGGTGGTGATCATATTAAGCTATGAGAATATATTTTTGTTGAGGGAGCTGAATAAGATAAAACAGAGAATAACATTAAAATCGCTGTTGGCCTTGCTCTTTCACCAATAAAAAAATGACAACACTAAAATATTTGGTGGGTTCAACAGGGTCCATGGCTTATTCGGCTCAATGTAATATATATTAAGGCAGTTGCTCTGGCTTATATGAAATGATTGTATCATCAGGCCTAAACTCAGGAAGCTGGAAACTTTCATGGGAGAACAGCTAATTTCCAATAATTTATAATATAAAGCAGAATGACATTTCTACCATAAAAGGAATATATAATGTGGTAGAGAGAGCAATTCCTCACAAAGACATCAGGGATGGCTTTTTAAGGAGGTGGCATTTGAATTCAACTCTAAAGAATAAATAGGACCGGGCGTGGTGGCTCATGCCTGTAATCCCAGCACTTTGGGAGGCTGAGGCGGGTGAATCACGAAATCAGGAGTTTGAGACCAGCCTGGCCAACATAGTGAAAACCGATCTCTACTAAAAATACAAAAATTAGCTGGGCATGGTGGCAGGTACCCGTAATCCCAGCTACGTGGAGGCTGGAATTGGGAGGCTGAGGCAGGAGAATCGCTTGAACCTGGGAGGCAGAGGTTGCAGTGAGCCAAGATGGTGACAGAGTGAGACTTCATCTCAAAGGGAAGGTAGATGAGAGAGAGTTTACTGAGGCTTTGGTTGAGGAATGTTGACAGGAGGGAGGGCACCTGTGTGTCAGGAAGCTGACTCTGCGACAGTGAAGAGCAAGTTAGGTGAAGGCAAGCAGGCTGACCCGCTGCCGGCAGTTGTCACAGTCAGCAGAGACATCAGTGGTGAGAGCTTGCTAGTAGCCGTGGCAAAAAGAGATGAGCAGAAATCATACCCATTGACTGAAATGTTCTCCCCAGAACACGACTGTACGAGAAAATACGTAGAATGAAGGAATGAATCAAAGGAAAGGCAGAGAGAGGAAGCGTGATACTGAATACATTATATTAAAAAAAAAAAATCTCCTGGGGAGAGTATAAAGAAAATGACAAAAGGCTGAAAATAAAAGGCATACCTTCGAGGCTCCTTCTTGGATTCCTCATGGGATGAATTTGTTGGCCCAGATAAAGTACTAAGGGGGAGCAGTAGGAAGTAAAGGCTTATGACAGCTGAGTCCAGGTTTGGGGGTCTCGTAGATTGGTAAGACCACCTTATACCCTCTGTCAGTGGGGCAGATGCTGCCCCAGAGGCTGCAGCCCTCCCACACAATTGATGCTAGGATAGTCAACCCACTGGACTTGTAGCTTTGGGCAAGTATTTGTAAACTAGCTTTGGGAGCAAATTTGCTGGGACAGAGACCGGCCTAATAAAGTACTTTTCTGATTTGTGACTTTTATTTATGGGTTAAGATTTACAGACATAAAAATTGTTACACTGAAATTTATCCATGAAGATTAAAATCAAAAGAAACCAAACAGCCTGAGAAGACTCAAGCTGTACGGACAGCCTCTTTCCAGTACCCTGGCACACTTAACTTCCTTTACGTTGTCTTGGTTTGGGAATGCAAAACAGTTACCACATAACATGTTTCTCACCTCCTGATACTTTAAACAGAATTACATATCTGCAAATCATTGTTAAAACATTTGCAGTCAGTTTTATAAGAAGATGTTTTTCCTGGAAACAAAACATTACCAATAGAGTTTAGAGTATCAGTCCAAACCATAAAAGCCAATTTAACCAGTAAGCAAATGGAACTAATTACTAACAATACTAGCTGGGGAATTTAAGATCTTAGATTAAAAAGGCTCTGAGGCTGGGCGTGGTGCCTCATGCCTGTAATCCCAGCGCTTTGGGAGGCCAGGGCGGGCATGTTATGAGGTCAGGAGTTCGAGAACAGCCTGACCAACATGGTGAAACCCCGTCTCTACTAAAAATACAAAAATTAGCCAAGCGTGGCGGTGCAGTAGTCCCAGCTACTCAGGAGGCTGAGGCAGGAGAATTGCTTGAACCGGGGAGGCGGAGGTTGCAGTGAGCCAAGATCACGCCACTGCACTTCAGCCTGGGCAACAAAGCGAGACTCCATCTCAATAAATAAATAAATAATAAATAAACAAACCAGAAATAGGCAAAATTGCATTCAGGACCCAGTCTCTTCTCTTTCTCTCTTCATTTCCCATTTCCACAAAGCCTCAGGACCACGTAGGCTTGTTCCTCAAGCCTGCCCTTCCCCTCCAAAGGGGCTTCAGTCTGTACGATGTCCTAAATCCTTCTTCTCTTCATCCCTTCTTCCAGGACGCCCCTCCCAAGGCAGCTGATCTGGACTAGAGGTAGAGGCAATCTGAGCTAGTTCACCGCAATGCAGGGGTGACGGGCAGTCTGAAAGCCCTTTAACTCTCCTGGAAATAGTCGCAGTTTTAAAAAGGGGACAGACTGCCCAGTTTTCCAAAGGAATATTTAAGTGGCTTTTGCAGGCACTGAAATGGAAAGTAGGAAAAGAAGTGCTAGGCAGAGCCGGGGAGGCGGAGCACACAGTGCAGACACACCAGCTGTGAGTGCACCGCTGGGCAGGATCCTCTTCCCGTTCTCCACAGCAAAACCCAGTGAGCCTCAGAAAAGGAGAAAGTTGAGGGTTCGCCTCTTTCACATCAGTTCTGGAGGGGAAGATAGAACCACTCATTGCTGAGGCTAGTATTTTTCACTCTGGGACGGCGTCCTGTGGAACGCCCTGGACTGAGGCTGTGGGTAAATGCCTTGGCCTTTGTTTCCTTCCCTTTCTTTCTCACTATCCTCACCTACATCCCATTTAGTAGAGAACATTTTGCTAACTATTGATTCTTGGCATACCTTTTCATTTTATTTCCCAGTTCCATAATTAATTTACATAATTCATTAAATCTACAACACCAGAAAGTGCTGAACTTTTAACACTTTATTTCCACTCTTTATACTGTAAACAAAGAGGGTGGCACTGGCCCTTGAAGTCTGCTTTTTTTTTCTCTCCTCAGAATTGGGCCTAATAGCTCCTGTTTTTAGGAAAAGTGATTATAATAGTAAATAATACTTTCTCCTTAAATTACCAGATACCCGTGCTTTTTTTTTTTTTTTTTTCAGACAGAGTCTCTCTCTGTCACCCAGGTTGGAGTGCAGTGGTGTGATCTCAGCTCACTGCATCCTCCACCTCCCGGGTTCAAACAATTCTCCTGCCTCAGCCTCCCAAGTAGCTGGAAGTACAGGCGCACACCACGAATTTTGTATTTCTAATAGAGACGTGGTTTCACCATGTTGGCCAGGCTGATCTCAAACTCCTGACCTCAGATGATCTGCCCCCCTTGACCTCCCAAAGTGCTGGGATTACAGGTGTAAGCCACTTCACCTGGCCTAGACCCTTGCTTTAAAAGAGCTGGAACTGAAATCGCTTTCTACGCATTCCAAAAACCATGAAGTAAAATCATTGAACTTTGGGGAAAAGCAAATTTAATTTTGCTCAAAGGTTGCTATCTCCCCTTTAGGGAAGAAAAAAACAATTTCAATAATCAATTGAAAATTAACTATTGGGACTTTCCAAAATATAAGTTTAAAAAAGATTTATATATCCTTTAGAGAAACTGGAAAAAAAAACTCTGTTTACAAAATTCCTCCAGGCTAGCAACTTAGCCTGTTTTTTTTTTTTTTTTTTTTTTTTTCGATTTCGAGAGCATGTATTTCCTCAAAATATAGGGGAGAAAGAACAATTAGAAGTGCGTTGAGAAAATGTAAGAAGTTACCATTCAGGGTGCCCCTGGAGAGCCTGTGTGTTGATTGGCATCACGTTGGAACTGGAGAGAGTCTGGAACTGCGAGGTGGAGGTTTTTGGGGGGATGTGGGGGTTGGGGGTGTGAGGGGAGCTGGACCCAGAGCTTCATTCCTGCCTCCGTTGCCACCCTTTTTCTTCAGGATAAAATGACCATTAGGGGAGAGTGGCTGTTCCACCTGACCGGACTCCCAATAGGGCAGGAGTGGCGGTCCCCTCACAGCACCCTCTGGCCGCCAGCCTTCCCTCTCCTGGGGACACCCTAGGGGCAACTCAGGGTGAATGAAGGCAGGGAAAGGGATGCAATGTCCCAAGAAAGGACTGTTGCTCTGCTTGAGAAGAGCTTCCTTCTGTCATTCAGTGGAGCTCCTAAGGAACCCCTCACTAAGACGTGGCAGCCATTGCTGAGTTAGTCTGTGGTCATTATTTTTGTCTACTGTTTGAATAAAAGAAAGCTTTTACTTGAATATGCCCTCTTCCTCCTAGAGCTTTCAAAATGTGTAATTTTAAATTTTCCCAAAAGTATGTTGGCTACAATTCAGCTTTCATCTTAAAATCAGAAGGAATAGCACCAGTCTTGGTGTGTGTGTACATATATATATAAATGTGCCTTGGTATACCTTGGTGTGTGTGTACACACACACACACACACACACACATATATATGGCGTGTGTGTACATATATATATATATATATATATATGTACACACCAAGGTATACCAAGGCACATTTTGTGTGTATATATGTAAATATATACACACACACATATACATATATACACATATATCCATACATATATAGACACATATATATACCAAGATTATCTATCTATATTAAGCTACTTTGCAATGGCAAAACCCTCAATTACTTTTGCACCAACACACAGAGGTGAGGTTTCCTAGCAAATCACACATCTCCCTCATTTTGCACAGAAGAGAATGAATGCACAGGAGTTTGGGTGACTTAGCTAACATCTCACAGCTAGTGAGAAACAGGAGTCTGTATTACACATGAACAGGCAGCTATTGCTCAGTACCTGCTGGAGGTCAGGCAGTGCCTCCTTTAGTCCCCAAAAAGTAGACATCAAAGAGCCAACCATAAGTGCCATTTATTGAGCCTTTCTTTGTGCTAAGCATTTTAAGACATTATCTCTAATTGCCACATCAATCCTCTGATAAAGATGTAATTATCCCGGTTTTACGGATGAGGGAACTAAGGTACAGAATTCTCGCCCAAGGTCACTTTTAAATAAATAGTAAGCCAGAAACTCCCATCGAGAACTGCTTCTCACACCCAAATATGTGCTCTTTCCACTCTTGATGAGGCTTCCAAATTGCAGGTCACAGTGGTGATAGTGAACTCAGTTTGGTGGATTCACTAGCACTTAAAAAGAAATCAGTAAGAGCAGAAAGAAAACAGGTAACATTTAAAAACAGGTCGGGCGCAGTGGCTCATGCCTGTAATCCCAACACTTTGGGAGTCCAAGGCGGGCAGACAGCTTGGGAGTTTGAGACCAGCCTGGCCGACATGATGAAACCCTGTCTCTACTAAAACTACAAAAATTAACCAGGCATGGTGGCAAGTACCTGTAATCCCAGCTACTCGAGAGGCTGAGGCAGGAGAATCGCTTGAACCCGGGAGGCAGAGGTTGCAGTGAAGCAAGATCACACCACTGTACTCCAGCCTGGGCAACAAGAGCGAAACTCCATCAAAATAAAATAAATATATTAAAAAAATAAAATTAGAAGATACCACATCAGTTATGCTGTAAATGAAAAAGTGTGTGTGTGTGTGTGTGATGATGTACTTCTTATGAGTTGTGGTCAGACTTTGAAAGCCACTATGCTAGAACACAGCTAATCTGTCTACCCCTTAATAAAACATTGGTGTACAGTGCAGCTTTCATGAATGCAGCCTCTGGATCTGCTGTGGGTCCTTCGCATTCCCTTAATGGCACCAGTGTTCTATTCCACTGGACTTGCTTGGCAGAGGACACTTTCTCTACCCACATGCCAACTGTCTGCACATGTCAGCAAGAGCCAGGGTTGATGCAGCTGAGTCTGTGCCAAAGCATTTCTGCAAGCTCCTGAGGGCACCTCACGCATGACAAGATCTGTAAATTAGGGAGATGTCATCATTCGGTGTAAAAGATGACAAAGTCCATTTCTACACCTGAGTCATTATTTTTCCATCACTAGGTTATTAAGAAATAAGACTCTATAATCCACTCTGCATGCAATAGATCCATAGAGTTCCAAAGAGCACAATGCATTTTATAACCGGGAGCAGGTTTCACAGTGAGAGAAGTTTTGTTAGTAGTAATGGTCACTCTTTATGAAGGGCCTGTATTACAGGCTGGGGATCCAAAGATGAGTAAGACTGAGTTCAAAGTCTAGTGGGGAATTGGGGCATAGTAATGTCATAGGTGAGAAACTGCAAAAGGATACAATGTAACATTCATTGCCGTGTGAATTAGTTCAACTTCACATAGAAAATGTGAGGAAAGACATTTGGTAGTGCAGTGAAAATAATTAGACTGAATTTGAATCCTGGGACTGGTTTGAATGTGAATCCTGGGACTGGTATTTACTCATAAATATACACATATATATGTAATTAATCAAATATATATATAATATATTTATATTTTTTATATATGTATATAAATATACATATATAAAAATTTTAAAATATTAATATAAAATATATAAACTATAAATATAAGATATATATTAGTATTTATATTATATTTATATATAGCAAATATATATGAAATATAATTATATGTTTCATTATATTAAATATATATTTAATTAAATTAATCATTTAATATATATATTTTTTGAGACAGGGTTTCATTCTGTCACCCAGACTGGAGTGCAGTGGCGTGGTACCAGCTCACCGCAACCTCCACCTCCCAAACGCAAGTGATTGTCCTGCCTCAGTCTCGTGAATAGCTGGGATTACAGGCGCGTGCCACTACTGCCCAGCTAATTTTTGTACTTTTAGTAGAGACAGGGTTTCATCATGTTGGCCAGGCTGATCTTGAACTCCTGACCTCAAATAATCCACCGACCTCAGCCTCCCAGAGTGCTGGGATTGCAGGTGTGAGCCACTGCACCTGGCCAACTTCCATATATTGACTCATGAAAAATATCTGGTCCCTGGTCAGATATATATATATATATATATATGGAGATATATATATATATATATATATATATATGGTGATATATATATATATGGAGATATATATATATATATGGAGATATATATGTATATGGAGATATATATGTATATGGAGATATATATATATGGAGATATATATACATATATATATATATATATATAGTAGAGGGAACTAAAATTTAGATTCTTATTGGACTGACAGTCTATTTTAAAAAGAAAACATATAGACCTGGAATGTAAGATTGCCATATTGTTTTAGAGCTGAATTGGCAAAACTAGTATCCCAGATACTTTTTTAGTTAGCTTGCTTTCTGGATATGATACCAGAATTGGGAAGACACCTACAAAAAAGATGAAAGATCCACAGTTTTCTTTAGTCCGCTCAACATTTTAAATTGTGGACCCCGTGATCTGCATTGTGGATGCTGGAGCCTTGCCTGGACTGCTTTCTGGGATTCAGGAAGCGCACTCTCTAGCTGCAGTGTCAATCATTCGCTGAGCAGCGGGCTGTCCCTTTCGCCTACTTTGCAGGATTTCCCATCTATATTCCTCAGTCAGGGGAGAGCTCATCCTTCAACTTGTAGTTCAAATTTACAAGGAACCTTTGTGTTTACTCATTAAATTGCCCTTAACAATACTTTTGCAAGAGGGCCTTTTCTGAATCTATACTGTCTTTTTTGAGAATGTAAAATAACACATCTAAACAGAACCATAACCTGATTTATAAAGTGTAAATGATGTTTCCCCCGTGTGTGTTGTAAAATATTGACTGCAAAGGGTAAACAAACTGTGGTACCTTCAAACAACATAAAAGAGTCATTAAAAAGTCATTGACTACTGATAGAGGCAACACCAGGGATGTATCACAAAAGCCTTTTGCTCCGTGAAAGAAGCCAGACTCAAAAGGCTGTATACACTCTACTCCATGATGCTATTTACATGACATTCTAGGAAGGGCCAAGCGTGTGGACAGAAATCAGAGCAGTGGCTGCCAGAAGCTGGAGGTGGAGGGACAGGAGTGACTGCAAAGGGAATTTGGGGACAGTGAAGATGTTCTGTATTTTCACTGTGGTGGTTTTGTAGCTATATACATGTATGAAAATGTAACCAACTCTACATATAAAAAGGTTAATTTTTTGGTATGTAACTTATACCTCAATAAACCTCAATAAAACTAAAAACAAGACTTTAATAAAATGGATTGAAATGGAAGTGCTTGGCCCTGCTCTGTCGCCTGCCACCCCTGCCTGGTCCCAAGCGGTCCACTGCACCGTGAAGACAGATTCCAGACACGATGCCAAGAACTCGCGCCTCCAATCCCAGACGCTGTGTCCAGCAAAGGCTCCGTGGTTCTGGCGTACAGTGGCGGCCTGGACACTTCTGCATCCTCATGTGTCTGAAGGAACAAGGCTATGACATCACTGCCTACCTGGCCAACAATGGCCAGAAGGAAGACTTCGAGGAAGCCAGGAAGAAGCCACTGAAACTTGAGGCCAAAGAGGTGTTCAAGGGGGTTTGTGGAGTTGTCCATCTGGGTGGCCTTCCAGTCCAGCACGCTGTATGAGGACCACTACCTCCTGGGCACCGCTCTCTCCAAGCCCTGCGTTGCCCGCAACCAAGTGGAAATTGCCCAGCGGGAGGAGGCCAAGTATGTATCCCACAGCGCCACAGGAAAGGGGAACAATCAGGTCCGGTTTGAGCTCACCTGCTACTCGCTGGCCCCCAAGATAAAGGTCATTCTTCCCGAGGATGCCCGCGTTCTACAACCGGCTCAAAGGCCGCAATGACCTGATGGAATATACGCAGAGCAACACGGGATTCCCATCCCGGTCACTCCCAGGAACCCGTGGAGCATGGACGAGAACCTCATGCACATCAGCTACGAGGCCGGAGTCCTGAAGAACCCCAAGAACCAGAGCACCTCCAGGTTTCTAAACGAAGACCCAGGACCTGGCCAAAGCCCCCAACACCTCTGATATTCTTGAGATCCAGTTCAAAAAAGGGGTCTGTGAAGGTGACCAGTGTCAAGGATGGCACCACCCACCAGACCTCCTTGGAGCTCTTCAGGTACCTGAACAAAGTCGCGGGCAAGCACAGCGTGGCCGTATTGACATCATGGAGAACTGCTTCATTGGAATGAAGTCCCAAGGTATCGACAAGACCTCAGCAGGCACCATCCTTTACCACCCTCATTATGACATCGAGGCCTTCACCGTGAATCGGGAAGTGCGCAAAATACGAGGCCTGGGCTTGAAATTTGCTGAGCTGGACGACACTGGTTTCTGGCACAGCCCTGAGTGTGAATTTGTCTACCACTGCATCGCCAAGTCCCAGGAGCGAGTGGAAGGGGAAGTGCAGGTGTCCGTCTTCAAGGGCTGGGTGTCCATCCTAGGCTGGGAGTCCCCACTCTCTCTCTACGATGAGGAGCTGATGAGCGTGAAGGTGCAGGGCGATTATGAGCCCATTGATGCCGCCAGGTTCATCAATATCACTTCCCTCAGGCTGAAGGAATATCATGGTCTCCAGAGCAAGGTCACTGCCAAATGGACCCCTGTACAATGAGGAGCTGGGACCTCCTCACTTTGCAGATCCCCCAAGTACAGGCGCTAATTGCTGTGATAATCTGTAATTTTGACGTGTTCTTCCTAGCAGGCAGGATACTGGGGCTGCCAGGCCCCAGCTTTGTTCCCTGGTCCCCGTGAAGCCTGCAAGTGCATCAAAGGCAAGGGTGGGGGGCAGTTGCAGTGAGGAGCTATAAAATAACAAAAGATTTTAAAAAATGGAAGTGCTTTTTCAGAACTAAGGACCATTCACCATCTAATCTCTGTTCACTCACTAGTTTGTATTTTGATCCTGGATAAATTATGCCGACTCTCAGGAATTTGTTTGCTGTAAATAGGAAAATACAGAATTGCTTCATAGAAATTGAATCTCTAAATCTAAACTATCTAAATCTTTCCTGTAATCCCAGCACTTTGGGAGGCCAAGGCGGGCAGATCACCTGAGGTCAGGAGTTCGAGACCAGCCTGGCCAACATGGTGAAACCCCATCTCTACTAAAAATACAAAAATTAGCTGGGTGTGGCAGAGAACCTGGGAGGGGGAAGTTTTTCTTGTTGTTGTTTTGTTTTGTTTGTTTGTTTTTTGAGATGGCCTTTCAAGGCTGGAGTGCAGTGGCGAGATCTTGGCTCACTACAACCTCGGCCTCCCAGGTTCAAGCGATTCTCCTGCCTCAGCCTCCTGAGTAGTGTGATTACAGGCACCTGTCACCATACCCATCTAATTTTTTTGTATTTTTGGTAGAGACGGGGTTTCACTATGTTGGCCAGGCTGGCCTTGAACTCAGGTGATCTGCCTGCCTTGGCCTCCCAAAGTGCTGGAATTACAGGCGTGAGCCACTGCACCCGGCCGATATCTGCTTTTCAGAATGAGTTTTTAGTGTGCCTAATGGATGCCACCAAGGGCAAACCATAATGGATCCACAGAGTGGTTGGGGAAAACCCAAGAAAGAGCAGCATGAGAAACTGGATCTTTTGCTCATTGAGAGAATCAAAACCAAAATCAAACACAGAAATTAGGAAAGAGAAAAATACAGATTAGGAGGTCCCCACAGTATCAAATCTTACCAAAATTTCTTTCACTTCAGAATGAAGAAATCTTTGAAAGCCGTCGTGAGAGAGGGAACCCTGAGCTGGAGCAGCCGGCTAGGCTAGGAGACCTTTCCCCCTGCAGGTAAGACTGCAGACTCGGGTGTGGGGCGGTGGGGCACAGGTGGCGAGGATCCCCTTCTACATCTCAGCACCTGTCTTTCCCAGGTAAGAATCATAATATTTATCCTACATACTAACTTTCATTTATGTACCCGAGAACGAAACTTGTGAATCTCACGAAAGCAACAAGCAAAAGAGCGTAAAGTGACACCTTAGAAACCAAACTTCTAAGAATACACTCTTTTAAAAAATGGATTATCAAGAGAATATTCCATGTCAGCTAATGTTGCTGTTGACTGGATTATTGGTTTAAACACATTTAAAGTCTCTTGGTTCCCCAAAGACACAATTTATACAAATGCTGTTTTTGCTCAGTAGAAAGGGGTTTGTATCCATACAAACGCCATGCAGTTCAGAAAGCCTAAATTAGGGAGGTAAAAGCCAAAAATACAAGGGGAAATTTATTTTTAAAAAATATTTATACTCAGAATCCCCATCATGACACCCGTGCTAGTGCTAGTCACATTATTTATAGCCACACAGTTTGACTGGTAAGCTGCTTTTATCTGTAGGTCTGTCATAATGCTTGACTCTCAGCAGGCCTCTGAAAAATGTATGTAGAATGAATGAACAGACATCTTTACAAACTTGCTCCTTGATTAAAGATAATATTAATTAGACTGCTTTATATTTTTTCACTTAAGTTGTATTCAGAGAAACATCTGTGGGCTCTTACTGACTGAAGTGTGTCCCTGAGTTATAATGAATGGCCCAATTCAGCGTATCAGAATGTGAGTGTTGAATGGTGTAATTGCTGAAAAACACCATTTGGCAATGATATGTCCTACAGTTTTCCTTAAGTGACAGTTTATCTTTTGAGACTTTTATTAAACTTATACCTACTTTTATAAGAGTCTTAGTTAAAAGCATTAAGTTAGTTGATGAATTATTGTATTAACTTATAGCAGGCCAGGTGCGGTGGCTCATGCCTGTAATCCCAACACTTTCCAACTCTTTGGGAGGCTGAGGTAGGAGGATTACTCGAGCCCAGGAGTTCAAGACCAGCCTGGGCAACATAGTGAGACCCCCCATATCCACAAAAAATTTAAAACATTAGCTGGGTATGGTGGCGTGCACCTGTAGTCTCAGCTACTCAGGAGACTAAGAAGATTGCCTGAGTCCAAGAGGCTGAGGCGGCGGTAAGCTAAGCTGCGATCGCACAGCTGCACTGCAGTCTGGGTGACAGAGCAAGACCCTGTCTCAAAGAAAAAAACAAAACAATTTATGGTAGACTGCCAGATCATACTTCTTATGAGAAACACAAAGGAAAAAAGTTACAGCGCTTAACTAATAAAACAAAATTATCTTTATGTTCTTGCAAAAGGACTTTGAGAAAAGGCAAACTTAGCCACTGAGTTAATCAAGAGGTAGAATCTATAAGACTGCTGTTTTTGTTCTGCCACCAGCTTTTGAATAAACACCTTAAGATCACTAGTCTTTGCTGCAACTGTTTAATCTATATTTCCTTACTCCTTTTTGATTTTGTAGAGTTGAGTTTTGCTGTATGACTAATGCAAACTTGCTTGGCATTAGAAGGCATTCAGATTTTGGGGGATGATTAATCAGAACCCTAAGTGGACACTACACAAGGCATGGTTGCCTTCAAAACTTATAACTAAGTGAAAAAAAAAAAACATGGAATGATTAGTAGGTAGTACAATAATGTATGTGACTAAGCATCAATCTGGGGAGGAGGGAAGGAAGAGATGCTTAAGGAAAGAGAGAAAGTAGGATTGGATTTCCAAAATTTTAACAGGTACAGAAAAAAAAGGGGTTCTTGGCAAGGAAAACCAACTTAAGCAAGGTATGGTCATGAATGACAATTATAATAGATAACAGTGGCAGTGGTAAAAACCAAGCTATGGGGAATGAAGGTGGAAAAGATTATTACTTAGGGCCTTGAAAACCGGGTAGAAGAGTTTAGATTTGATGCTGGAGGCAGTAGGGAGTCTTTGAAGTCTGGAGTAAAGGAATATTGTAATGAAAGCTATGATTAAGGATTTTGCCACTGCAGACTGCAGAAGTGATTGAAGGACAACTGACTCAAAGAGACATCGAATGTTCCTCTCATCATTATAGCAGAATGAATAACCTTGCATAGCAAGAGTTTTCTGGTTCTATTCTTATTGCAGCTATAGCATCCAATTAAAGTCCCCAAATGTAGGTTGTTAATTCTTCCAAGTAATCACATTTTAGCACCAAATACCAACAACTACCAACACTCCTACCACGCCTTGCAAGTGAAAAGTTCTACCATAACCAAATAATTCAGATGCTCACAAGTTTTAAATATAGATTGAGTTATACAATATACTGCGAAGAATTGAGCAGGAATCAGGTAAAAAACAGATGAGAGCACACTATATGCAAATATATCGAAGCACCAAACACTCCAAAGTAAGTATAAGAGCATTCCTGATAGTAGGAGATTACAGCTAAAACTGGCTGTATCTTGGACAGCTAACAGTATCAAGGAAAATGTAACCTTTTCAAATGGTATCTTAAGGTGCTATAGCTACAGGTGATTTCATCTCTTTCTGAACAGAATATAGCCATGCATTGCTTAATGAGGATAAGTTCTGAGAAATGCATCTTTTTTTTTTTTTTTTTTTTTTTTTTGAGACAGAGTCTTGCTCTGTCCCCTAGGCTGGAGCGCAGTGGCATGATCTTGGCTCACTCACTGCAACCTCCGTCTCCCAGGTGCAACAATTCTCCTGCCTCAGCCTCCCAAGTAGCTGGGATTACCGGTGTTTGCCATCACACCTGGCTAATTTTTATATTTTTTGTAGAGTTGGGGTTTCAGCCAGCATGTTAGCCAGGCTGGTCTCAAACTCCTGACCTCAGGTGGTCTGCCCGCCTTGGCCCCCTAAAGTGCTGGGATTACAGGTGTAAGCCACTGCACCTGGCCAAGAAATGCATCTTTAGGTGAGCATATTGATGTGCAAACATCGCAGGGTATACATGCGAGCACCTAGATGGGACAGCCTGCTAGACGCCTAGCTACATGGCAGAGTCTATTGCTCCTGGGCTACAAACCCGTACAGCAGCTTACTGTACTGAATGCCACAGGCAACGGTAAGACAGTGGAAAGTATTTGTGTATCTAAACACATCTAAATATACAAAAGGTACAGCAAAAACATGGTATAAAAGATTAAAAATGGTACACCTGTATAGGGCGGCTCCGTTACCATTTCATGGGACTGTCGTCATATATGTGGTCCATTGTTAACTGAGATGTCATTTTGTGGCACATGACCATATTAGGAAAGAACATCTCCCCATCTAGACATTCTAGCATGAGTCATTTAAGAAACAGTAGCATCTGAGGTGGCTCTGTAATGCAGAGAACATGAAAATCCTACAGGAATCAAGCTAAGATCATGTAGTACATTAAAACAGAATGAATGATCATATAAACAATGTTCATGAGAAAGTTTAAATACATATCTCCTGATAAGTTTTCAGTTGTTTATTGGAAATCATAGATTTTTTAAAAACCCACTAATTATTTTGCCATACGAGAGCAAAATTCAAATAATACAAATATTTAACATTTTGGTACAAAATTAACAATATGGAAAAAGGTGCATACCAACCAAAAGGTAAAAAAAATTTTCACAATAACACTGTGTATAACCATCTTCTCTTCAAGTGACCATACAAGCTGATAGTTTATTTTCCCTTTGTTGACATTTTTTAAAAAGATAGTCCTGCATTGGAGCACCAAAAAGTTTTTTCCTTCTTTTTAAAAAGGCTGGAACCCTTTTATTTACAAATACTCTTTCCAGTACTTTAAGTGTGATGAAGGAATCATCTAGCAACTTGCTTCTTAGAAAAAAAAAAGGAAGTGCCTTCATATTTCCTTGAAATTTAAACCTGCTCCATTCTATTCTAAGCAAAATTATAAAAGGACACGGTTCAGAAGAGCTCTTTCAGCAAATAAATAATTGTTTCACAAAAGCATTGCTGTAAACAAGATCACTTTGATGGCCAGAGACACGGACGTTTTCAACCAATGGTAACTCTGAACACTTCCAAGTATAGATACACAGGGTATATATGGCCAAGAGACAAAACATTATTAAAGAATCAACTAATACAAATTAATTATAAGCCTGTTGCTTGGTCAAATATGCTTTTGTTCTCTACAGTTTTTTTTTTAACTGGTCAGAAAACTTAAACTGTAATGATCTAAAACCCTGTATCTACTCTGAAAGTAACTACAACCTAGAATGTTTGATACTGTAATTTTGACATTAGCTAAAAATGCTAAATTAAGCAATGTAAACAAGCCTCAAATTTCAAAATAGAAAAAAAATTAAAATTTCTGTAATCATTAAAACGCTACCTGCTAAAACTTGTAAATATCATCATCCAGTTGTGTATACTGAGACTTTTTTTTAGTTTTGTTTTGCATGTTTCAGACATCACCTTATTACATGAGATATCTTATGTTCCCTAACAGGTCCCTCCTGCAGGCAAAGGTCTTAGAGTCAGTTCAGCCACTTTTGCTGATATCATTATTTTGGCTTTCATATAATCTCCTAGCAGCAGACACCACCTTGTTCTTTCCGTAGTGAGGGGAGGTAGCGTGTATTATAGCCACATTTTTGTCCTGCTTTGTAAAATAAACGTAACTTACTTTATTAGATCTCAGACACAACTCTTTGATTACAAGGAACATGCAGCTTTAAAAATGCTTTAAACTTCAAACTGGCAACTTTTCTATCACATTTTTATTCTGTTTTCAAGTTTGAAATATTTAGAAAATAAAGATCACCTCTGACAGTTATTTGATGAAAATAGATTGTTTTAGATATTATAACTTTGATGTTTAATGCTCTCAATTTAAAACTCTAAACTTGGAACAAAGTGCTGTGTTTATAAGACCTTTTGGGGAGGGGTGGGTTAATTTTAGTAATCAGTACAATGATTTAGACACTCAAGATTTCATCTTATAAAATTATGGAGAAATTAGGTTTTTAACGTTCTGTTTTTCCATTTGAAGTCTGTCCATTATTATATTCCTCTATGGAAACTACATTCAAATAACAACCTTAGACACACGCCAATACTGCATACTTAAAAATCAGTTGAAAAATTCATTAAAATGAGCTTATTTGGATTAAAAATGGTTTCTCCCTAGAGAAGGCCCCTATGAGCAACCAGCTACCCATTTTATGAGTCATTTTCTAATATTTTTAAAAATCCATTAAAAACATATATGAAGTATTAGCTAGGGCAGCGTTAATGACTTTTCTCAAAATTTGCATTAAACTTAGAAAAAAGATACAAATATATTTTAATGACTCTAACACCATCTAGGTAAAATAGCTACATGGATGTGACAATAAGGGATTTGTCTGTGTATAATAAAATTGTACACATTTTCCTGCATCTCCTTTTAAGAACAAGAGACTTTCTTTTACCAGACTTTCTTTTACTTTCTCTCCTATGCTGACCTTTCCCTGCCCCTATCACTTCCACCAAGTGCTCTTTAACAAAAATAAAATGGTTTACCTGATCTAACAATATATTCATTTCCTTGAAATGCTGTACTATACATTCATTGGGTATTTTCCAAAAGCAATTATTCTAACACCAAGACTCCTTACGAACATCTCTACACCTCAAGTACATTTGTGGCATTAAATGAGAACGTGAGCTTCCCTTTCGTTTCGTTTTCATTAAGAATATAAACCTTTTCTAAATACAAATTCTTTGAAACAAATTTAGGCAATGAAGTAGATAAGTTATATTAAACAGCTTCTGGAATCAAAGAAACATTCTGATGGCCTAGGCTATCAAAATATTTCTTTGTCTTTCATGTTCATTTTACTTAGGGTACAGATAAACACTTAAAGGATGTTTCCATCCAGGTTTGACTCAGCGACAGTGAAAACATACAACAATCAAGTACTGTTATTAGACAAATGCGGCCCTGCAAGGATATGTGTCCATATAGCTAATTTTACAAAGGAGAACTATCTTAATTAACCTGCAGTATATTTGACCCAAAAAACCTTTTGAAATGGTTTTGACTTTTGGGTCTGTAGCATTCTTCCAAAGGTCCTGGAGATCTTGTAAATGTCCATGAGATGTCATCATTTTATCATAGATGCAGGGATGATAAGGAGTTTTACCCTCTCCAGAAAAAAATACATGGTACTGTGGTACTATTCCCATTTTATTGGCACACAGGCCCATGAACACATCGTCTATGTAAAGACTAGAATTAAGTGTCTGTGATGCCTCATAGACTTTGGCAGCTACATCACCAGAGATGACATAGGCAGCTCCAGCTGTATAGTCAGGGTAAGCTGGCCACTGGTACATTTCATAGGACACGTAATATTTGCTGCTTTTATCTCTAATGGGAGGAGCACCACGATGAACACGACCAATCCAAAAGTCCTGAACACCAATCTGTTCTAAACTTTGAAGGTATTCAATCAGATTTGGCATGTGAATAAATATGTCATCATCAGCAGTCATAAGAAATTTAGCATGTGGACAATACGTGTTTGCCCAACTGAACTGCAGAAGTAATTTCAGAGTAAGATTGTAGAAAGAATCAACAAAGTCTTGCTGAATTATATCATTATACTTTTGATCTTCCAAAACCAGTTTTCTTTGCAGTTCTTTGCCTTCCAGTGGATTAGGAGTTCCTAAGGCAAACAGAGTTTTGATGTTGGCTTTCAGCTGAGACCGAGCATAATTCTCATTGCCCCACGTCTTTCTAATTGCAGAACGTCGATCATAGTTTTCAGGAGCAGTTTTTACAAACGGCAAAAGGAGGACATCTTGAGCTTGACACTTTTCCTTGTGGTTCATCAAGTATTGGTAGCGAGGCCCAGCTGAGATGTGCTTAAGAGACAGGGTATCGTTCACAAAGTCATAGCTATTTATGAGGTATCTGTAAGAATATGACTTCATATGGCTCACAATGTGATTATCGATCGGTTCCCAAAAAAACATGAGGCTCAGTATAAAACAAGTGGCAAATAACCGAATAATAAACTGCCATTTTTTGACTCTTCTGCCACTAACCAACATTCTCATATCCACTCAAGTGTTTTTATTCAGGATCAGTTTTAAACAGGCACTTGCTTCTTCGCCACCATAGAACGTTGTATTGTGTGGAGTAGATGTCCATCTTAATACATGTTGGCCACTAAAAATGGAAAACAGTCTTCTTCTTTTACAAAGTAGTTTATTTTAATCCCATTTTTCTGAGATTGCAAAGGAATGGAACACCCTGTAGAACGAGGACACTGGCACGTCGAAATTCTTCCACACGGGCATCCTTCAGGAAGCGTGG
>CAUYLG010012306.1:0-24587 GCA_963573385.1 Cacajao melanocephalus | reverse complement strand
ATATATATTTATATTTATATTTATAATATATATATTATATTTATAATATAAATTTATAAAATTTATAAATTTTTTAAAATTATATTAAAATGCAAATTAAAAAGTATTGGACTCATTTAAATGTTGAATTAAAATAACTAGTGGAAATTATAGAGCAAAATATAATTTTATAAATATTGATGGGGCAAAAAATGTACTAATGATAATTCCATATAAAACAGAGATGTGGGAAAAAGTATACCAATTGCTTTATATTTCACAGAAGGGAGATAGTAGATACTGTAAAGTTAACACACATAGCTTAAAAATGCCAAACATCTAAATGCTCAGCTACAGCTTTTCGTAATTTTTCATAGTCATTTGTTACTCATTTTAGAGGGCTCTTTAAGAGCTAATATTTCTTGTGATAAAGACACCATTATATGAAGTTCTGCAATTCCTTGCATTTCAAAAATGTTTCTTCTGTTAAATTCAAATAAGGTTAAATGCAATCTCTTTTATTTAAGTAAAGGGAGTTTACTTAGCAATGAAAAAGAATGAATTAGTTGGCACAGTGGCTCACACCTGTAATTCCAGTGCTTTGGAAGGCCAAGGAGAGAGGATTGCTTCCATTCAGGAGTTCAATACCACAGCCTAGGCAACATAGCAAGAATGCATTTCTACAAAAAATACAAAAAATTAGCCCGGTATAGAGGCTCATGCCTCTACTTGGGAGGCAGAGGTAGGAGGATTGCTTGAGCCCAGGAGGTTGAGGCTGCAGAGAGCTATGTTTGTGCCACTGCACTCCAGTCTGCACAACAGAGCAAGACCCTATCTAAAAAAAATGAATGAATCATGGATATACACAACATGGGGTAATCTAAAAATTATTGTTCCACATGAAAGAAGCCAGCACAAAAGAGTGTGATTGATTGCATGAGTATTCTATTATTGTGTTAATTGTATTATTGCACTTATATAAAATCTAGAAACTGCAGACTAATCCATAGCAACTGAAAACATTTCAATGGTTGCCACCTAGGGCTGGGAGTGGAGAGTGAGATGTGCTGTGAAGGGGCATGATACAAGCAATTGCTTGGGTGATAGAAATGTTCTGCATCTTGATTGTGGTGCTGGTTTCCATGATAAAGATGCAGAACAATTATAAAATAGTCAAAACTCATGGAATTGGGTGCTCTAAAGAGGATGCAGTTTAGACTGGGTGCTGTGGCTGACGGCTGTAATCCTAGCACTTTGGAAGGCCAAGGCGAGTGGATTACAAGGTCAGGAGTTCGATACCAGCCTGACCAACATGGTGAAACTCTGTCTCTACTAAAAATACAAAAATTAGCCAGGCGTGGTGGTGCGCACCTGTAATCCCAGCTACTCAGGAGACTGAGGCAGGAGAATCACTTGAACCCAGGAGGTAGAGGTTACAGTGAGCTGAGATGCCACTGCACTCCAGCCTGGGTGACAGAATGAGACTCTGCCTCAAAAAAAAAAAAAAAAAAAAAAGAAAAAAAAAAAAGCCAGGCATGGTAGTGCATGCCTGTAATTCCAGCTACTTGGGTGGCTGAGGCACAAGAATCACTTGAACTCAGGAGGTGGAGTTTGCAGTGAGTCGAGATCACGCCACTGCACTCCAGCCTGGGCAACAGAGCGAGACTCTGTCTCAAAAAAAAAAAAAAGAGATGCAGTCTATTGTACATATACTTCAATGAAGTTAATTAAAAACCAGTTCTGACTTTTAAAAAATAGCTTGAATAGTGGGATCACGTTTTTCAAAAGTTCCTTCTCTCCATGCTGCCTGTACATATCCACAGGGTGACTGCAATGAGGGTCATTAGACATTAATGAAATATTGATTTCTGGATGGTAGGATTTGAAGCAATTAAAAAAATATTTGTCTTTGACGTTTTTCCTATTGTTTGGACTTTCATAGTGAGCATATGTAATGTTTATAAATGTTAATGAATATTGAAGACATGTAAGTATGTAATATTTCATTTTATGGAGGCATTGTGTTGAAGACATCACGTGGAGACAGGTGCACCAGACGAGAAAGGAGACCTACTTCCCAGCCCCGGCCATGGGCCCTGACTTGCTCAGCTGCTTTCATTTGCTCATGGAAAGAGTCTATTTTATTTTCCCTATTAAAATGGCAATAGAAATATGAATCCTGCATAACACACCCCAAACAGATAGAAATGGCTTTAATACATTCTGATCGAGACTCTCAAGCTAGCTGAGGCCAGGGAAAGTACAAGCCGTTCTAATCCTCAGTGTGGTGCCTGTGACACCCACAAGAGAATATTGGCAACATGTTCTTGCCTTGCTAGTGGCAGTACACAAAGTATTTGATTTCTCTTTCACTATTTCTATGTGTAAAATGGGGACAGGCTGATGGGGTTGATATGAAAAAGCATAAGTCAAATTATCATACACTTTGTATATAGATATTTGTATAATAGGATTTTGTTATTTATGCTGAGCAATATTTTGTCATTTCTACAATATATTCTAGTGTTAAAATTTCTGCTGGTGCAAATTTTGCTAACAAGGTTTCCACCCATTCATTTGGGTTAAAGCGTTGATTTCTGTCTGGTTCAGAGCACAGGCAGTTCTATTCCTCAAAGCAGTAAATTCACCTTTGCTAAGATAGAAGAACATTGCAATTCAAAGCCTTCTAATACGCCAAACAAAATGTCTGAGTAATGCCCACAGATGCCGAAATTACTGGATAAATCCCAAATATTTCCCGTATTTAAAAAAAATAAAAATTTTAAGGTGTATATTTTCTTCAGAGAATGAAAAAATACAAGAACCACATTGTCTCCCCAAAATGTAAAAGGAATATCTGATAGATAACAATCTGTGTGTGTGTGTGTGTGTGTGTCCCATTTGACTGCTCATAAACAGGCTCTGTGTGACTGCATTGCCTAGCAACTCTATTGACAAGGCTTTAAAAGTCTGCAATTAGCAGGTTGAATGGTATTACAGAGAGGTACTTGAAAAGATGGTACAGATTACTGAGATGCAATATTCCTTTTTAGAAAGAATAATAAGTCTTTATGTAGCCATCAAATCCAGTTCAGACTGCAAAGTAAATAACATAAAAAAATTCAGATGGAAAAGTGTAACTCTACCATAAACTGCCAAATCCCAGGAGGAAAAATGTTTAAGATACTAGGAGCCTTCCAATGTGAAGCATTTAGATATTTGGCTGCTGTTTGTAAACTGTATTTTGTTTTAGTAGGTAACTGTATGATTATATGATACATACATTTGACACTACCTCACTATGGTATCATAAAAACAGTGGGATGTACAGAAAATTCTTACTCAGAAACCGAAGATTGTCCCAACCAGCAAACAAAGACTTATAACAAATTAGGTAATAACAATTTACTCTTACCTTCTTGAATTATTTTCACTTCTGCTCCTTCTTTTAATTCTCATAGAACAGATGTTACCTGTGCTATGAATTCTACTACAAGGAGAGATTCTGTCTGCATATCAGAATTAAAAGGGGTCTGGGTCAAAATACAGATTCCCAGGCCCAAATTCCAGACAGTCTGGTTAGTAATGAGGAGAATGGGGCCCGGGATCTGTGCTTTAATAGCCTGCCTGCCCCTGCCCTGTTAAATTAATGAGTCCAAAAGAGTTGGTCCAGGTACCCATGTCTGAGAACCACCATCTGGACTCCCATCAGTTTAGTGCTTCGCCAAGAGCATTGCAGAATTAGAAATGGCACAGCAGGTTTGGGATGGCAATGGTGTTGGGTGCTGTGTCAATCACATTGTTAAAACAACGCAAGCAGTTTTCTTCTTTCTCCATTTTTCTGCCCAGTTGCTTTGCCTTATGAGATTTTCCTGCTTGGCTTACATGGACCATCTTGGATTTTCATTACCTAGAATAATTTAGTATTCTCTCTAAACTTGGATATATTTCTATATATTCTCCCTGAGCGTTTAATAAAAGATTATTCTTGAAACTGAGAAAAGCCCACTCTCCAGAGGGCTCATGTTTCTTAATGAGCATGTGATTCTTTCTTTCTTCTTCTTTATTATTATTATTTTTTTGAGATGGAATTTCACTCTTGTTGCCTGGGCTGGAGTGCAATGGCTTGATCTCGGCTCACCACAACCTCTGCCTTTCCCAGGTTCAAGTGATTCTCCTGCCTCAGCCTCCAGAGTAACTGGGATTACAGGCATGTGTCACCACGCCCAGCTAATTTTGTATTTTTAGTAGAGACGGGGTTTCTCCATGTTGGTCAGGCTGGTCTCAAACTCCCAACTTCAGGTGATCTGCTCACCTTGGCCTCCCAAAGTGCTGGGACTACAGGTGTGAGCCACCACACCCAGCGATTTTTTCTTTCTTTCTTTTTTTTTTGAGACAGAGTCTTGCTTTGTTGCCCAGATTGGAATGCAGTGGCATGGTCTTGGCTCACTGCAGCCTCCGCCTCCTGCACTCAAGCGATTCTCCTGCGTCAGCCTTCTGAGTAGCTGGGACTACAGGTGTGTGCCACCATGCCTGGCTAATTTTTGTATTTTTAGTAGAGACAGGGTTTCACCATGTTGCCCAAGATGGTTTCGATCTCCTGACCTTGTGATCCACCCACCTCAGCCTCCCAAAATGCTAGGATTACAGGCATGAGCCACTGCGCCCATCCATGAGCAAGTGATTCTAAACAAGTTCACTGCCTGTGATAAAACAGTGCTCCTTTCAATCTAATAATGACTTAATCATTTTTGGTTTGGAACGTTCTTAAGAAAGTGTAATTAGAGGCCATCCACAACTTTCCACATGCCTATATACCCCTTCAATAAAATTGATCAAGGGAAGAAGAATGACTTCACCCTCTGGAAGGTTAGTAGTACAATATGTGCAATTCACAATGAATTCAAGGGGCTCAGAGCCGCTCCTGCAGAAAGCCATGTCTGATCCCACCTCTTCACCCCTTTCCACCGCCACAGTCCTCACACAAATGTGGTTTCTCCCTTGAAACTTTCCGAGCATGGCTCAGTGCCTCTCTGATGGTGGCTGTCTAAGTCATGCCTTCTTCCATGATATAGTTTGGATCTGTGTCTCCACCCCAACCCCATGTTCAGTTGTAATCCCCAGTGTTGGAGGTGGGAGGTGATTGGATCTTGGGGACAGTGTTTCTCATGAATGGTTTAGCCCCATCTTCCTTGGTCACAATACTGAGTGAGTTCTTATGAGATCTGGTTGTTTAAAAGTGTTGTGTGGTACCTCCCCTCCACCTCTCTTCCTTCTGCTCTGGCCATGTGAAGTGCTCACTCCCCCTTCAGCTTCCACCATAATTGTAAGCTCCCTGAGGCCTGCCCAGAGGTTGATGCTGCCATGCTTCCCATACAGCCTGCAGAACTGTGAACCAATTAAACCTATTTTCTTTGTAATTACACAGTCTCAGGTATTTATAGCAATGCAAGAATGTATGAATACACTCCACTATGAAAGCTTGACTTTCTTAAAGGCATAGACCATTCCCTATAGCGTATGCCCCATGAATGAATAAGAAAATCAGTGACCATGTAGCCTCCTTTCCCCTTTACATTTATATATGCTTGGGATGCACAGAGCCCTTTTGCATCCACCATAAGCTTGTTCTTCTTTCCCCACAGACCGACAGAGATTCTGTGACTTTCCATGGCTCTCTTCACTTGTATCAGCTACTTCCAACTTAGTTGTTTAAAAACTATTGCAATAGAGCAATTTCTATCAATTGACTTCAATAAGGGTATACACTATCAACTGCTGTAACTCAGGGTTACCCTTTTTCCGAGCATTTTCTGTGGGTTAGTGCTTTGATCCAGAACTTGTGTTTAGCTGTAAAGAGAGGTTCATGTACCTCATCCTGCAACAGAGTCTTACTGTACTCCAGGTGGTGCCTCTCCAAAATAGAAGAACCATGAAGTCTTGCTAATGGAGACGTGGATCTAAAAGGAAAACGATATGCCATGATTTTAGCTGTTTAAAAATTACGCATAGGTTCATACAATACAGTATCTTTATTGTTTCAGGATTTTTCTTAATGTCTCTCCTCTCCCTCCCAACTCAATACCTGTGAAGTGGTCAAAAATAACATATTGGAAAAGATTTCCTAAATTTAGAAGATGAGAATTTGCTCTTTTGGAAAAAAAAACCCTTAATTTGTTGAATGCATAAATGATTGAATTGTTTAAACTAAGAACAGCTCCTTGTATCTAAATTTTTTAAGTTCCCTGGGGCTTATGATGGTGGACTATGACTTATAAAATGTATAGCAAACCTGTGGAAGCCCACAGGTTATCTGCATAGAACCAAGATGAAAAGCACTATAAAGAAACATTTCTCTCCTCCCCCAAGACAGTGACATAAATGTAAGCTTAGAGTTCCCATTTAGTAACAATTAGATCACAGCTTTACATAAGTGAGGGCTCCAGTCTTTTTTTGTACCCTGTTCTTCTTCAGTCCCTTCATGGTAAAAGAGGCTGAAGTCAAGGGTCTATAGATGATGTGAAGACTGTCATGAAAATATAGAATAAATTATTTTAAAGAAGAAATAAAAAACATGGCTGGTAGCCTTAGTAGAGAAGTTTTATTTATTTCATGGAGAACAAAACTTTAGGCTGGGAGAAGTCATAGCCAGGTTACTGGCAGGTCAGGGAAAGCAAATACTTTAGCTGGAGAATAATTAGGCCATATCTAATCAATATTACAATTGATCATAATTTTAAAACATACTTAAACAACTCCTCTCTGTTGGCATTGGATATTTTTTTAAATGAGTAAATTCCATCCTCTATAACCACCAAACTGCTCTCTGTCTTATGAGATCGACTTCTGAAGCCTCCACATTTGAGTGAGAACATGTAATACTTGACTCTTTGTGCCTGGCTTATTTCACTTAACAAAATAATCTCCAGTCCCATCCCTATTGTTGCAAATGACAAGATTTTATTTTTTTGGGGAGTGAATAATACATATATATATATATATATATATATATATATATACACCACATTTCCTTTATTTGAAGATAGAAAGTAAGTTGGTGGTTATCAGAGGCCAAGAATGGAAGGGAGGTGAGAATGATGAAGACAGGTTGACTAATGGGTACAAATATACAGGTAGGTAGAATAAATAAGACCTAGTCTTCAATAAATTAATAGAGTAACTATAGCAAACAACAACCTATTGTATATTTCAAAATAGCTAGTGAAGAATAATTTGAATGTTCTCAGCATAAAGAAATCATAAATGTTCAAGGTGATAAGTAGCTCAATTACCCTGTTTTGACTATCACATATCATATGAATGTATCAAAATATCATGTACCCCAAACATATGAACATCTATTATGTAGAAATTAAAAAATATATTTTAAAAAATGAATAAACCTCAATTCTAGTTAGAAAGGAGGGGTATCTTTAATTCCTTTAGGTTTAAAAACGTTAGTTTAAAATGTTACTGGGAAGCTAGATATTCATCTGGTCTCAAAATAATGCTTTGCATATTACTTATTGATTGCAAAGGAGAAAATGTTGCTTTACGTAAAGAGATCTATTGGACATGATTTAGAAATAAAATTGATATCATGGGCTTCTTGACACAATGCATTGAGAAAGACACAACATCATCTATGTAGAATTCCTGCCAAAAAATGTTTAGTCTGAATTTAGTCATCAGGAAACAAGTGGTTAAATCCAAATTGAAAGATATTCTGCAAAATAGCTAGCTTAGACTCTTCAAAAATGTCAACATCCTGAAACACACAAAAAGGTGGAGCAACTACTCCAGATTAAAGGAGATTAAAAATATTTAACAACTAAACGTAAAGTGTGATCCTTGATTAGATCCTGAATTAGAAGGAAAAATAGCTATAAAGGACATTATTGTGGTAATTGGAAAATTTTGAATAAACATTCTATATTAGATAATAGTATTATACCAATGTTAAATTTCCTGAGGGTGATTATTGTATTGTGTTTATGTAAATGAATGTCCTCCTAATTCTTAATAAATACATGCTGAAATATTTAGAAATATAGTATCTGCAACCCACTCACAAATGATTTAGTGGAAGAAAAAAAAGAATGAATTGGCCATGTGCAGTAGCTCATGCCTGTAATCCCAGCACTTTGGGAGGCTGAGGCGGGAGTATTACTTGAGCCCAGGAGTTGAACACCAACATAGGGAGGCCCCATCTCTACAAAAAGTTAGCCAGGCATGGTAGCATACACCTGTAGTTCCAGCTACTTGGGAGGCTGAGGTGGGAGGATTGCTTGGGCCCCAGAGTTCAAGGCCGCAGTGAGCCATGATCCTGCCACTGCAGTCCCTGGGTGACAGGGTAAGACCCTGTCTCAAAAAAATGAAAGATGAATTTACACACACACACACACAGATATTCACACACACACACTGCCAGTCTGCAGTCAGGAAGCCCTTCCATCACCACATGCTCCTACAGTTGAATTGACAGAGGAGGAATGATGAAAGAAAACCAGGCCAATGCAGAGGGCAGGGTGTGGCTGCATTTATCCTTCCTGCAAACCTGGAGGCAAGATGCCAGCTTCAATCCTGCTACATCCTATGACCTACGGCAAGTTTGACTTCATCTTTTGAGCTCATCAGTAAAAGAGGGGGATAACAGTACCTCCTATATGGTACCTCCCTTCGCTGTGCTGTGAAGGTTAAATGAGGTAGTAGGTATCAAATCCTTAGCTTGGTCTCTGGCCTACTTTATCTATAGCCCAATTTGCTCTAGAGGGAAAAATTGAGCCCAGGAGTTCAACAACAGCCTGGGCAACAGAGGGAGGCCCTGTCTTACAAAACCAATTTAAAATTTAGCCAGGCATGGTAGCATATACCTGTAGTACCAGCTACTTGGGAGATGCTCAGTTTGTTCCTCTGGAACCGAATTGGCTAGTATACTACTGATCAGAAGGAGGAAGGGAACTTCAGTGACTATTAGGGGACTTGCATTCAGGAGGAGTGAGTGGCCAGTATAGACTGGAACCTTTTGAGATGAAGATGTCTCTTGCCTGAAGTCTGGATGGGGATCGTCTTTTCAACACAAAGCCTTATAATAGGTATAATTGCTGAAGAAGAGGAGTCACTGCTTACAAAATGCTTTTCATTCAATGAAATTATATATGTGAAACCTGCCTAGTAGGCACTTTTTCATAGGTTTCACCTATGTAATTTCATTTGATTCTCATGACAATCTTTGAGAGGTCAAAACTTTATCCATTTCATGGCTAAGAAACTGAATCTCAAATAGATTAAGAGACTTGTCCAAGATCCCCCAACCAGGAAGTAGTTGGTCCCCACAAACCCAAGACTTCAAAGCCTGTTCTGTGTGTAACACTTCATTACTTCTGGAGAGGGGTAAGCCATATGTCGGAAATGAGAATGAAGTGTGGCTAAGGCAGATAGACCATCTTAAAACCCATTTCAAGGAGCTGGGCTGGGCCACAAGCAATGCTGGTGAATGAAGAGTTCCAATGACATCATAATAATAGTAATCATAATAATACCTAATATTTATTTATTTTTCCTGAGATAGAGTCTTGCTCTGTCTCCCAGGCTGGAGTGCAGCGGCGTGATTTCGGCTCACTGCAACCTCTGCCTCCTGGGTTCAATTCTCCTCCCTCAGCCTCTCAAGTAGCTGAGATTACAGGCACACACCACCACACCCAGCTAATTTTTGTATTTTTAGTAAAGACGGGGTTTCACTATGTTGGCCAGGCTGGTCTCAAAGTCCTTACCTCATGATTCACCCGCCACAGCCTCCCAAAGTGCTAGGATTACAGGCATGAGCCACTACGGCCAGCAATCATACCTAATATTTATTAACTGCCAAGATCCTACCATGAGTTGAGGGCTTTATATGCATGATTCCATTTAATCTTTACAATAACCTTATGTGCTGGATACCATTATTATAATTCTTACTTTCCAGATAAGGAAATTGAGGCTTAGAAAGCTTAAATAACTTGTGCACATAACAGTGAATCCAAATCTGCCTGAGCCCAGAGCCTGCACCCTTCTTATTGTACTTCCTTTCTTGTGGCAAGAGAGAAAGATGGCATCGATGTTAAGATAGAAGACCAGCTGAAGGAGAGTTTTGTAGAAGCAAAAAGACCAGGGAAGTGAAGGGTAGTAAGCCCAGAAGTAGTGTTCTCTAGCCTGAGCTGGGGAGTGCTCCATAGGAGTGTACAAGTGTAAGCCTAACATTCATGCACCTTGTTTGTTTATTGAGACAGAGTCTCACTTTGTTGCCCCAGCTGGAGTGCAGTGGCACAGTCTTGGCTCGGTACAACCTCCGCCTCCTAGGTTCAAGTGATTCTCCTGCTTCAGCCTTCCTAGTAGCTGGGATTATAGGTGCCTGCCACCATGCCTGGCTAATTTTTGTATTTTTAATAGAGACAGGATTTTACCACATTGGCCAGGCTGGTCTTGAACTCCTGACCACAGGTGATCTGCGAGCCTCACTCTCCCAAAGTGCTGGGATTACAGTCATGAGCCACCGTGCCCAGCCAGATTCATGCACTTTAATATAGGAATTCAATACTCTGATTAAACAAGATTGAGAAAAGAAAGCCTGAAGTCCTACAGGAAGAAGACAGAGGCACATCTGGAAATGAAAACAAAGAAAGGGGGATGCAAGCCCCTAGGAAGAAAGAGCAACATTATGGGAGAAGGCAGAAGCTTGGAAGGGAACAGAACCCAGCCCTGGGATTTCCAAACATGGCAAAGAGGGATTGACTGGGCCAAGGAACAGGGAGAAGTGTTCCTTTCACCCTAGGTGCCTTCCAGTGTCCACCAATAAGTGTCAAGATTGCACATGTGTTCACTTACTTCATCTGGTACAAATTATTGGTGCCTCTGTGGTCAATATCATGGCAGAAAGCAGCAGCGAGCATGGCAAAGGCTTCGAGATCTGTGTAGTATTTCTTTAGTCTTCCTGTCTGAAAAAATAACATATATACATATATCTGTAATTGATTTGAATCAATATACCTCTGTACCAAGTACAGCAAGTCCTGCCTGCAATAGAGAAAAGGCCCACTAGGTTTTTGGAGCAAGTTCACTTTATTTCCTGTGAGTATTGTAGCATTGTGGGTAATGACTGAACGAACCTTCCTTTAAGAAGGGAAGTGATGTGAACGTCTGAGTGATCATGTCACCAGTGCTCAAGGATACCCACATTCCTGGGTTCCCCTGCAACGGAGAGGGGTTTGTGCCCTGAATTTTTAAAGTACTGATTTAAAATGATGGACCATATCTATTTCTCATCATGCTCAAATGGGAAGTCTGCAGGTTTACCTACCATCAGCAAAGTAAACATGGTCTGTCCCACGTTGAACCCATGCCGCCAGTTGTGGTAAGTGACAGCGCGGTATCCTTTCCTCACAGTGTACATCCATCTGGTAAGAACCTAAAAGAAGACAACACCATTCGGACTTTGGAATCGACTTCTAAAAGTTAGAGGGTCTGTGGCGATCTTATCTAAAAGATGTGTTGGTCCAGTTGACGGGTTAAGCCGATGTATTTAGAAAGTTAATTTAAAATTCAAACTGAGTCCATCTTTTGAACCACAGAAAACATCAGTGACATAGAGCCACCGAATCACACAGTATTTTAAATTAAATACCATCTGACCTCTACGGGTACTTTGAATTTCTCCACCACATTTATTTCAAAAAACAGTCGTATTCCACATTTAATCAATCCGTGCTCTGTAATGGGGAAGTCACTGAAGCGGAATTCGTACAGTTCTACTGAGCGTGGGTCTGGCAAGTCCTCTTTCTGTTGAAATAAGGAAGGATTGTTTCAGATTACATTCATCTGTTTTCCCTTTCCACTCCCATAGTCAACATTGGTATAAAACAAAATTAAAATAAAAGAGCACAATGTGTTATTCGCTGAGGCACCATGTGCCAGCGAATGGATGTTGCAGTTTGCACAGATTATCTTCACAGCAGGCCTACCCGATCAACCCCATTTCACAGGTGGTGAAACTGAGACTTGGCTATATTAAAAACTTTCTAAGTGATAGGATACCATTCCAAATCCAGCTCCAGTAGCTATTTTCTTTCTATGATGCAAAATAAAATGTTTAGTTACAAAAGCCTTACTCATTTTCAATACTCAACTTATTTTCTGTTCAAGAAATATTCAGTGAACAGTAAATGACTACTTAATTCTCCTACTTTTCTTATATGCTCAGTGACAGTTTCGCACTAGAATGTGAGCTCCCCGAGGGTGGGGATCATCTGCTTATTTGCTGCCATATCCCACATCCGCAGTACCTGTCCCATGAAGGTGCTCAGGAAATGTTTGTTGAATGAATGAATGGATGGATGGATAAACCAATGAATTCCCTGCAGTACACAGGAATATTTGCAGACATTTCATTGAATTCACATCTAGTTAGGATTCCAGATTATGTGAAAAAAACAGTGAAGTAGGCACATGGCATTGGCGCGACTTAAGAAATAAAAATACGGATCTTGCCCTTAAAGAACTTATTAAAGTAGTTATAAAATGTAGACGAATGAAAAGTAAGCGCTTAGAATAATTAGAGAGTATGGCCAGTACGCCATGCAGAGGGAGAAACTGAAAGACCTTGGACAGTTGGGAAATTAAATGAGGAGAGATGCTGGAGGAGCATGCGTGCAGCTGAGCTGGCAGAACGAAGCGGGGAGATGGTTCCATATGGGAGAGAAAGTGCCAAGAGGCAGAAGTTAGCAGCACCTATGTGGGTGTACCAGACAGACCTGCAGTAGCAATTCAGTTCAGTGAGTATTTATTGAATGCGTAGTATATCCTTAGTAGGCTGAGAAGAACACAAACATATAGGGAAAAACAGGTCACTCCTCTTAGTAAGTTGACTGTTTTTCAGGGGATAGCCCATGCTCTATTTATGCAGATTTCAACAGCAAATGGCATATGGCTATTTAAAGCAAAATTATGGTTTCCAGCCCCTGAGCCTGGGCTGGCCCCTAACACCCTTGCACAGAACTGTTGCTATTACACCCAGAAAATCGGCTGAGCCTTCCCTGAAGGTAACATGAAAGTGCAGACCTGGAGAAAGACTCAGGTACATGAGGATGGACAAATAATTATGTAGCAGAGAAGTTACACCAGGATAATTTTGGAGAACTCCTCTGAAATATGTGTTATATTCCTCAATTTTATGCAGCAATGATTTGGGATTTGCCCAGATTAGATTTTACATTCAAAATAGGCTGGTTTTTTTGGAAGTCTACTGGTTATGTGTCCACTTTATTACTTCTACAACATGAGATCCTTCTTCCTTTAAATGAGAAACTAGAGACTTTCTAGTGTCATGGATGTCAACAAAGGTTTTGTTTTCCAAGAAGATACCTACTGTTGAGGGCAGGTGGAGAGAAGAAAGGGTGGTCTTCTGGGCCAGGCTGAGAGGGTGGTGCTCAAAGGGGGAGCCAAGCAAAATGAGAGAAAAGGGAACTTCTGATGACATGAAAACATGAGTGACTCTGGTATTAAGATCTATAGATGATTCTGGTATTAATATGGGTACCTTAAAATAATAAACATCAATACATTTTTTTAAAATACAGGGAAAGATAGTCAAAATAGATCAAATAATAAAAAGTTTTAACACAGAGAATCTTAACAAAAGAATTAAATGTACATTCTAGAACTGAAAAAACTCTCTGAAATTAAGAACTTATTGAGAGTTTAACAGTTGATTGGACACAACAAAAGACAGAATTAGTAGAGTGAAAAAGTTAATTTCAACCAGCCTACTGGCGACAACAAGAAAGCACAAAAGCCTTCACACTCCAGAAGAGAAGCTAGAAATGGCAGGTGGGGGGGCGGGTCTGGTGTCTAGAAGGATCCATGCTCCACTCTAACTCTGTCATGTCCCCTGGGGTGGCCATGGTGTCATCCACAGCTATTAAACTGTGCCTTGATATCCCCAGATTCTGTGCCTGAAGTCCCCTAAGCAGTAGTCTAGACTAGTTGCAATTGTAAATTATCTGTGTGAATTGGACCAGAAGTGACAAAGATGAAGAAAAGCAGGAAATCAGAATATCTGTCTTTAGAAGAAATCTTTCTTTTTAGCCTTGAGAAGTATCAGGAAAGAGAAAACTCAACATTTACTTGAAAAACAAGAAAGCATGTCCTAATATATTATGGATTTATATATTATCTATTTAACAGACATTAAGGTTAGAAGGAAAACACTTACCAAAATTGCAACAAGTTGTTTTTCTTCACATTCGTCAATTACATCAATATTTAACTTCTCTTGAAATTTCTAAAATGTAAAAGCAATTGAGGTGTGAAATTCCTAAAGGAGAAGATTTCCATCTGATTCCTCTACTATTAAAATCTTAGGTAAGATATATTTAAAATATGTGGGAGGCAGAGGCAGGAGGATTCCTGGAGCCCAGGAGTTGGAGGATTCAGTAAGCTGTGATGACACCACTGCACTCCAGCCTGGGCAAGAGAGTGAGACCCCCATGTCTAAAAATAAGTAAATAAATAAAATATACTATAATAAGTTCCATGGCAAAGATGCATTCTTCGTCATGGATACAAAGACCTATAGCTCCTGATGATGAAGAATTTTTTTCAAGAAATAATCTAATATATTTGATTTTTAAAATTCCCTCAAAATGGTTACAGTAGCTTGTTTAAAAAAAAAAAAAAAAGAAAAAAAGAGGTGTGGGTTGTTTGCATGTAGGAAAAAGAAAATGAGTGGTTTACATTTATTTTTCTATTAGCTTATTGCAATTTCCTTTATTCTCCCCAGATCTTCTCACCTTTAACATCTCAAACTCTCAAACTGTTACACTCAGACCACTCAGCAAAACCAAAAACCAACGCCCTCACCAAAAACAACCCACTCTAGCAAAACTATACCTACACTCTCTCTCTCTCTCTCTCTCTCTCTCTCTCTCTCTCTCTCTCTCTCTCACACACACACACACACACACACACACACACAGCCTGGGAAATAAAAGGAATAGAGATGGTGGGTGCATGATATTTTCCCTTCATTTCATGGTGATTAGAACACGGTTAGCAAATTTCCACTTGCTCCCCCATCATCCATAAGGTTGGTCTTCGTGATGTGGGTTTCTTTGCCTGTGAGTATTTTTGTGAGTGTGATGTGAGCAAAACTTGAAGTATGCCTGCACAATTGGGCTTGCTCTCTTGCACTTCTGTCATTCATCTCTGTGAGAAGGATGTCTATCAGGTAGCTCCTGGTCTGAGAAGGATGAGAGACACATAGAGCAAACCAAATTCATATCTTGGAGCCAAGCCCAGCCACTGTCAAGCAAAGCCTGGTTCAACCCACAAATGCGAGTGAGAGACAGAGGTTCATCACTGCATGCCAGGGTTGTTGTTATGCAGCATTATATGACAATAGCTGACTGACACATTTCCCTTCCTAAAATATATTTTTTTCTTGGTAGATGTTATTCCAGCTCCCACAACCCCAGGGGCTGTTTTTAACAAAGCGCTACTCCAGCCAAGCAGCTGTACTTCCAGTAAGGGTGTCTGCACACTGGGCCATCCATGTCTTCTTCCAACCCCTCCTTCCCTCCTTCTCTCTCTCAGCCCAGGAGTAAACCATTAGCATTTGTCAGACTCCTGGGTAGTTGGATGACTTCTAGAATATGTGGTTAGATAGCATCTTATGTGCACAGGACTGAATTCCCCACTTACCAAGATGGACTTAATTTCTTCAGGAGTGGCTTTGGTGTGGTTCATGAGCATTTCCTGAGCTATGTCCTTTCTGTTTTCCAGCTTATTCATCTTTTCATAGGTGTCAGTATTTAAAAGAGACCATCCAAGAAATTGTGTGAGAGTCTGAAATGGATAAAAGGTGATTCTAATTCTCTTCAGTTAAAGGAAAATTGCTTTGGAGGCAACAATGTGCATGCTTTTCTATCAACCTCCCTTCCATCAACAACCACCCCATTCCTTCTTTTAATTTGAGAAAAGCATACTAATCATCAGCTTCAGACAGTAACACTGGTGGAGTTCTTGCTTTTTAAAGTGTACCATGCACCATGAAATCTTTGTTAGAAGAGAGATGGGTTACCAACACCAGTATAATCAACCAGGACCTAAAAATTAGGCAAGGGGCTGGGAGTAAGAATAAGAATGAGAGGTAACAGGAAGAAGGAGAGGAAAATCCTCTTTCCCATTTTCCTAGTATTATCGTGAATTTTGGTTACGCTACAATTTTATAATTTGGTAGAAAATGTTGCAGTTTATAGAAGTCAGGAAATAGAAATGGCAAAATAACAACATATTGGTTACAGCTATGTGTGACTCATGTCTTAATGGCCCTTCAAAATATTCCAGAATAACAAATAATTATGCGCCCTCTCTTATTTTGTGAATTGCATTCACTCCCATTTTCTTATTACTGCACTTACTTCAGTAATGTATTCATCATGCTCATCGAAAGGTTTCCCGTCCTTCCTGTTGTAAAATGTAGCCACTCCCACAATGTCTTCTTTCTTGTTGACAATAGGCAGGGACAAAACATTCTTAATGACCCAACCAGTTTCATCTACAGGTCCTTTCTACAAATGAGAAGGGACCTCAAGTTATTTTTTTTTTTGCCTTTTCATTTTGAAATAATCATAGATTCACAGGATATTGCAAAAGAAATGTACAGAGTTTGCAGGTACCCTTCACTCAGTTTCACCCAATGGTAACTGTGGTTACACAACTATAGTACATTATCCACTGTCTCGTGTAACTATAGTACAATATCAAAACCAGAAAATAGACATTGTACAATCCAGAGCTGATTTGGATTTTACCAGATTTGTATGCACTTACTTGTGCACATAGGTGTGTGTGTGTGTGTGTGTACATGTATCGTTCTATGCAAATTTATCCCTTGGGTAGATTTTCAACCACCTTTAGAATCAAGATACTATTCCGTCACTACAAGACTCCCCTGTACTTCCTCCCTGATACCTACTACCCAATTGTTGCTTAGTTTATTTTTAATTTAAAGAAAGAAGCTGGGCACAGTGGCTCGCACCTATAATCCCAGCACTTTGGGAAGCCAAGGCAGGAGAATCACCTGAGGTTAGGAGTTCGAGACCAGCCTGGTCAACATGGTGAAACCCTGTCTCTACTAAAAATACAAAAATTAGCCAGGTGTGGTAACACAAGCCTATAATCCTAGCTACTTGGGAGGCTGAGGCAGGAGAATCGCTTGAACCCAGGAGGCAGAAGCTGCAGTGAGCTGAGATTATGCCACTGCACTCCAGCCTGGGCAGCAGAGTGAAACTCTGTCTCCAGAAAAAAAAAAAAAAAAAAAAAAAACAGAACAATTTTTGGGTGTTAGATGTGCAATTCCTACTTTGTGTCCTTTGTGTCAGAACATGCTAGGACCATACAGCCATTATACATACTCTAGCACATCCAATGGTGTGAACTAGAACCAAGTGTCTGTTTTCTGACAATTCTAACCTTTTCCCTGTCTTTCCCAAGCCTGAGGGATAGGAAGTGCTTCTTACCACTATGTTACCTCACTGTTCCCTTTACACTTTTTCTGTCTTCCAACACCTGTTTAGCTAATTCCTTATATAAAATTCTCCTGTTGAAATACGAGTGTGGTTTTTTGTTTTTCTGACTCATCCATCAAGATAGTCTTTTATTCTGTGGTGTGTTGAGTAAACATTTGTCAAGCCTCTATAGTATGCCAGGAACTGTGTCAGTTGCTGAAGGTACAAAAGAAAACAAATCACAGGTCTTGCCCTCAAGATGCTTAGGGTCTAGTTGACAGACGCAGGCATAAAAGTTTAGGAGTGTTTCTCAAAGTGTGGTCCAAGGACCATGTGCAACAGATTTGTTTTAGCTTATTTCATTATCTCTGGGCATTCATCTTTTTTATTTTTATTTTTTTTGAGACAGGGACTTACTCTGTCACCTAGGCTGGAGTGCAATCTTGGCTCACTGCAACCTCTGCCTCCCAGGCTCAAGTGATTCTCCTGCCTCGGCCTCCTGAGTAGCTAGGATTACAGGCCTGTGCCACCCTGCCTGGCTAATTTTTGTATTTTTAATAAAGGCGAGGTTTTACCATGTTGGCCAGGCTGATCTTGAACTCCTGACCTCAAGTGATCCACCCACCTCAGCCTCCCAAAGTGCTGGGATTACAGGCATGAGTCCGCATGCCTGACCTGGGCATGCATCTTCAATAAGCTTCCCAAGTAATTCTGATGCGCTCTGAAGTGTGAGAAACATGATGTAGCATTTTCATAGTATGTAGCTAAGGCAAAGATAGACAAGAACTCAACACACCACATTGTTTGTTCTTTAAGACTTCCCTTGGCTTATTTAGTCATCCTTATAGGCCCCTGGTAAGTCTTGACTCTTCCTTGAAGCCTTTTCTAACTTTTCTAACTGATACAGAACTTTTCCTTTTTGGAATTCCAACTGCGCTTATAGCCTGAACCACAATTTAGCATTTAGACTGAGGATGTAATAGGTGCTCAATCTAAGTAACTGTTTACTACTTATGACTAGTCTTTATATGTGGAATGAAAAGCAGACGAACCAAACCTCAATGTCTGTGTCCTGAGGGCCAAAGCTTTAGAAAAAAAGATGCGGTGCATAGTGTTTGCAAAGCCTGCATATTTGGAAAATACAGAAATATTTATGTACTTATGCCATCTTACGGACCAAAGGCAAAATCAATAATAGGAAATATATCATGTGTGCAAAAGAACTTCATGTGTATTTGTTAAAGCTTCCAAAATAAGCTTTACTGACTGCTTCTCAGTATTTCAGGAAATACACAATTGCTACCAGTTTATATTCATGTATTTTGCCATTACCTAGAGCTTGTAGACAGACAAGTGGCAGAAGGAACCTAAGGTTTAAGAAAAGTCAGTAGGACAAAAAACAGAAGAAATTCTATGCACTTTTCCCCCTGTGAATTGGGATCATTTTAATTGATGTTAAAGGAAGACCCCTTAGTCCACTTCAAGAACACTATGGCAGGCAGAACAATGGCCCCCAAAGATGTTTATACCCTAATCTCTGGAACCTGTGAATATGTTATCTTACCCAACAGAGGGGAATTAAGGTTGCAGATAGAATGGCGGTTGCTAATTAGCTGGCCTTAAGATGGGGAAATTAGCCTGGCTGTTCCAGGTGGACCCAATGTCATTACAAGGATCCTTAAAAGTGGAAAAGAGGTTGGAATCAGAATGGGAGAAGGAGCCATGATGACAAAAGCAAGGTCAGAGTGATGCCGCTGCTGGCTTTGCCGGGGGAAGGGTTGCCAGGCAAGGAAGGCGGCAGCCCGGAGAAGCTGGAAAAGGTAAGAAGAGGAATTCTCCCCAGAGCCTCCAGAAAGCAACAGAGTCCTGCCAGCTCCGTGATTTTAGCCCGTTTGACCCATTTTGGAATTCTGATCTCCAGAACTGTGAGATATTACATTCGTGTGATTTTAAACCACTCAGTGGCAATTCATTACAGCAGGGATAGGAAACGAATCAATTGTGCCTGCAAGGAACATAGTCTGAGAACCACTGCCTTGGCAGGTTTGCTCTGATGGTGGTTCTTTTTATATCATTGGCTTTTCTATCAAACTTCTCAGGTGCAAAAAGGAATCTAAGAATCAGGGTGGGGCCTGACCAGGGAGAGAGAGAATGGGAAGGTGGAGCACAAAAGGAGGTGGTGGTTTGGGGAGGGCAGCCAGCCCGCCCTAGTCTGCTCTGCAGAATGACGCCAGGTGATGCCAGTGAGGCGAAGTGGGGAGCGAGACTGAGGGGCCTGAGAGGGGCATCAGATAGAGATACAGTCCCAACCTTGTGCTGTGTGAAGGAGAAACGTAAGGATGGAAGGTTGGGGGAGCCCCTTAGACCACCGTGCTGCTCTGAAACTGTTTGCACAGCTGTTGGGCATTCCAAGGGACAACGCTGCCTAGCAGGGGATCTGGCTGTCTTCCAGGAGCCAGCCTGCTTTACTTTCCCTGCCACACTCAATTACCAGTTGGGAATGGCCCATGGAGAGCGTAGCCCCAGCACAGATGTGACCATGGATTTCAGTCCAGCAGCCATTGCAGTTACACTCCCACAGGTGGAGATCTGAGAAGCACATTTTCATGGGCACCACACTGATGTTTCCCAGAGAACTGGGAAATCCCTGTGGCCTGGAGGTTTATCCCACAATGGGGACTCCCCAAGACCCCAGGGAGGTCCCAGGCCTCCTTCTGCCGAGGTCGACAAAGCGCTTTTACAGCTGCTCCTGCAGTAGCTGCAGTGGAGCATGAGAGAAAGCAAAGGGCCTCACATCTCACAGAGCTGCTGGGGTTCTCCTGGGCCAGCCCCATTCCACTCCCTGTTCAGATGATGACTGCTTATGGCTCAGACTCCAGAAAATCACTGTCACCCTTTTGCTGGCAGGCATCCTATCCTGACATCCACCTGCCATAAATATAGAGATCAGGGCTGGGCACAGCATGGTCATAAATAAGCTTCAATTGCAAAGAGGAAGGAGCTAGAGCAACCATATGGTGTTTACATGTTTTCCATGTCAGTAAGCAAAGGGAGAAGCAGGCAGATGCATGGCACGAAGCAAGTGTGTACAGATTTCCCCAAGACATGGTGTGGTTCTGCAGCTAAGGAGGCATGCCACAGCCTGGGGAAGGCTGGCTTTTCCAGAGAGGCAGAGACGGGGCTCTGCGTGCGAGAGACAGAAGGGCTCTGATGGTACCCACTGCGGAAGGCAGTCTGTATTCCAGACTGAGATCAGGGCTTTAAGGGGATGTTTTTTAAATGCAGGGCACAGAACAAGTACCCAGAGGCAGAAAAGAAGAGGCTGCAGAGCCAAATGCCAGTTTATCTCCAACAGTCAGGTTGGGAGGAAGTGACAGCTGGGGTGTGGGTAGCAGAGATGACAGGTGAGGAGGGATAGACAGGTGGACAGGGGAGTGGCAGAGGTGACAGGTGGGGAGGGGTGGTAAAGACCACAGGCTGGCCCTTCTGGTGGGCTGGATGAACTTGGGGAGGGGAGGGATCAACTCCGGGTCTGTAGCCAGGTTCCAGCAGGAAGCCCTAATTGGGGAGAAGTGGGTCCGCTAGAGGAGCACATACAGAGGCTGATTCCTGGGAGCATCTGGTGGGGAGTGGAGGCAGATTCCCCAGGCAGGGAGTCTCTGCACAGTGGAGAAGGAAGGATACAACCAAGTCTAACAGCAAGAGAAGCTCTAAGGACTCAATCAGAATTGTTGATTTTCCTGAGAACAGTTGCAATAAGCTGCAGGGAAGGGCTGCTGAGGAAACCATCAGGAGAGCTGGATTCAGGCTATAGGATGTAGCCAGCCAATCATGCGTGCAGAGAATGTTTACTGAGCATGAATACTGGGCGAGGCACTGTTGCTGCTCTCAGATCGGAGTCCCCAAACCCTGGGCTGCAAACCAGTACTGGCCCATAGCCCGTTAGGAACCAGGCTGTGAAGCAGGAGGTGAGCAGGGGGCACTAGGGTGAAACTGTATTTACAGTCACTCCCCATTGCTCACATACTGTCTGAGCTCCGCCTCCTGTCAGATCAGCAGCAGCATTAGATTCTCAAAGGAGCGCGAACCCTACTGTGAACTGCACATGTGAGGGAGCTGGGTGGTGCACTCCTTATGAGAATCAAATGCCTGATGATCTGAGGTGGAACAGTTTCATCCCAAAACCATCTCTCACACCACCCCCATTCTGCGGAAAAATTGTCTTCCACGAAACTGGTCCCTGGTGCCAAAAAGTGGGGACCACTGCCCTAAATGACCAGGAGTGTGATCAAATGGGGGAGTGGCAGGTCCTCTCCCTGGCCTTCTGTCTGATCTTTCTTTTCCTTACTAGCCTCTTCTTCCTTCACTGAAGAATCTGCTACTTGCTGGCCCAGCCAGGGTGAGTGGGAGATGGGCCCATATGCGCCTGTGGCCAACCTGAGCATCAGGCAGACTGTGGGAGTAGAGGGGAGGCAAGAGCATTCACCCCTGACCCCAGCCCTGAGAGGTGAGGCCTGACCCAGAGTGCAGTTACCTGAAATGTGAAGTATTCATCTGCAGGGGCGTTCATCATGTTACAGATCTGGAAGGCAAGAGGAGACAAAAGTTCTGAAACATTGTGTGGTGGAGCCCTCTCAACCACAAAGCAGAATAAGAAAGAGTGCATTGGGAGTAAGGATTTCCTACTCTGCTCTTGACTGCTTGCAGGCAAATGGACCTCAGCTAGGCCACAGCCACTAACAGCTCATTCAAGATGGTTTCTCTGCTGCTAACACTGGAGAACAGGTGGTACCATCTCTGCTCCTTCCCACTCCCCTAGACTCTAGGAAATCCCCTTCAAATTTAAAGCAACAGGCTGCTTAGGCCAAGGAGAGGAGAAAGCTGAGAAATTCTAGCTCTGCTAGAGCAGGTATGAGCTGCAGAGCTAGGACTGCTTTTCTTATTCTTCTTCTTCCTGAAGTAAGATTTGGGTTAGGAGATGATGGCTAAGGGGCAGGAGGAAAAAGCCAGATAGGTTTTTAGTTACACCAAAGTAAGGATTCAGTGAGAGATATCACTTTAATTACTGGAATTCACAGACTTATTGCTGACATCTATAAAGACAAGAAATCACTCCATTTTGAGTCATTTTAAGTTTTCTGTACCTTAGATCATAGTCACAAATGGATCCTAATAAAAGACCATGTCTTTCTATGAGATACTTAAAATCAGAATATTTTATTTTATTTTTATTTTTTTGAGATGGAGTCTTTTCTCTCTTCCCCAGGCTAGAGTGCAATGGTGCAATCTCAGCTCACTGCGACTTCTGCCTCCTGGGTTCAAGCGATTCTCCTGCCTCAGCCTCCCAAGTAGCTGGGATTATAGGCGCCTGCCACCGCACCCAGCTAATTTTTGTATTTTTAGTAGAGACGAGGTTTCATCATGTTGGCTAGGCTGGTCTCAAACTCTTTTTTTTAATTTTCATTTTTATTTACTCATTTATTTTTGGTGAGAAGTAGCCTCCTCTGCTGCCGCAGTCTTCTTTTTATTTATTTATTTATGTATTTTACTTTAGGTGCATACTATATCTGGCATTTCTCCCCATGTTATCCCTCCCCACCCTCCCCTCCCCCTGCTGTCTCTCTCCTACCCCCCCCAACTGCCCCCAGTGTGTGATGCTCCTCTCCCTGAGTCCACGTGTTCTCGTTGTTCAACACCCATCTATGAGTGAGAACATACGGTGTTTGGCTTTCTGTTCTTGTGTCAGTTTGCTGAGAATGATGGTTTCCAGATTCATCCAAGTCCCTACAAAGGACACGAACTCATCATTTTTTACGGCTGCATACTATTCCGTGGTGTATATGTACCACATTTTCTTTGTCCAGTCTATCATTGATGGGCATTTGGATGGTTCCAGGTCTTTGCTATTGTACACAGGGCTGCAATGAACATACATGTGCAATTGCAGCCCTGTGTAGAACGATTTATAGTTCTTTGGGTATATACCCAGTAATGGGATTGCTGGGTCACATGAAATTTCTATTTCCAGATCCTTGAGAAATCGCCACACTGTCTTCCACAATGGTTGAACTAATTTACACTCCTACCAACTGTGTAAGAGTCTTCCTATTTCTCCACATCCTCTTCAGCATCTGTTGTCTCCAGATTTTTTAATGATTGCCATTCTAACTGGCGTGAGATGATATCTCAGTGTGGTTTTCATTTGCATTTCTCTAATGACCAGTGATGATGAGCATTTTTTCATATGTTTGTTGGCCTCATCTATGTTTTATTTTGAAAAATGTCTGTTCATATCCTTCGCCCACTTTTGAATGGAGTTGTTTGTTTTTTTTCTTGTATATCTGTTTTAGTTCTTTGTAGATTCTGGATATTAGCCCTTTGTCAGATGGATAGATTGCAAAAAAGGTTTCCCATTCTGTTGGTTGCCAATTCGCTCTAATGATGGTTTCTTTTACTGTACAGAAGCTCTGAATTTTAATTAGATCTCATTTGTCTATCTTCGCTTTTATTACCATTGCTTTTGGTGTTTTAGTCATGAAGTCTTTGCCTATGCTTATGTCCTGGATGGTTTTGCCTATGTGTTCTTCTAGTGTTTTTATGGTGTTAGGTTTTATGTTTAAATCTTTAATCCATCTGGAGTTAATTTTAGTGTAAGGTGACAGGTAGGGGTCCAGTTTCTGCTTTCTGCACATTGCTAGCCAGTTTCCCCAACACCATTTATTAAACATGGAGTCCTTTCCCCATTACTTGCTTTTGCCAGGTTTGTCAAAGATCAGATGGTTGTAGATGTGTGGCATTGCTTCCGAGGCCTCTGTTCTGTTCCATTGGTCTATGTCTCTGTTTTGGTACCAGTACCATGCTGTTTTGATTACTGTAGCCTTGTAGTATAGTTTGAAGTCTGGCAGTGTGGTGCCTCCAGCTTTGTTCTTTTTGCTTAGGATTGTCTTGGCTATGCGGGCTCTCTTGTGATTCCATATGAAGTTTAAAGTGTTTTTTTCCAGTTCTGTGAAGAAGGTCATTGGTAGCTTGATGGGGATAGTGTTGAATCTATAGATTATTTTGGGC